>PVJO010010227.1:0-65496 GCA_004026905.1 Hystrix cristata
CGTTCATTAAACTTCTGGTTTTATACAGTATGTTTTAATAGTACCTGGCAAGAAAGAGAAATTTGGAATCATTAGCATCCCTGGGATGCTAAATCCGTGGGATGAATGAGTTCACCTATGGCAAGAGTGTTGCCTGAGAACAATGCTTTGGGGGAACAGTAAGCAAAAGAAACTGAGAAGAAAAGGTCAGAGAGGCAGGAAGAAAAGTAAGCCATTGGAAGTGGTGGTCTTTTGAGTAGTTGAAACAAATGACTATGCATCAGAAAGAGAGGGATGGAGAAATTGAGGGCTGTCATTTGGAGAAATTGAGGGCTGACTGTCTTGATTGTGGGAGAAAGCAAATAAAATGTAGGAAAATTATTTTTGGAATTGGAATGGAATATTTGAGGCTAACACTTCAGAGCTCAAGGAGTTTTGACTGTATAGCATTTAAGATATGAGCAGAAGAGAGGGTTATTGAGTTTGGGGTTTGGGATTCAAAGAATTGAAGGATTTGTTAATCTCTTAACAGATACAGCAGATTTATTGAACAGACTTTCTATCCAAATCTAATAATTAAGTATGGATGGTATCTCTGCAGAACTTTTTTGCCAGCCCAACAAAAGCCATACTTGATTCCTTAGAAGGGATATGTGACAGTTTGACTAGCAGGTAAATAAACAGGCAATACAATCTTGTTCACTCTCTCAGGTTTTCATTTACTTAACAAACATTTATTAGTTGCAAAACGGCTATTGTGCTTCCTGATGGTACAAAGATGACCCCACAATGTGATGAGGGAGATTAGCAAGTAAACAAATAATTAAAATGGAAGGGAAAGACAAAAGAAAATGAACATGCACTGATAGTTTACTAAGCCCTTTAAGAGGCCCATAAGTAGGCACCATTAGCCTCATATTACAAATAATACTGCGGGAAAGATTTGAGCAATTTATGCAAGGCCACCTAGTAAATGTCATATTCTGCATTAGAATCCCAAAATAATAAAGTGCATGAAGGAAGTGTACAGATAGAGATCTTTCTGCAGATTCAATAAAAGCAATGTAGGAGGGAGGTTCAAATAATTGTGCGTATAAGATGATTACTTGCCACCAAACTGCAGCTAGCAGTAAATCATAATCCCTAAGCTTTCAATCTGTAGTTTGAAAAAGCTAGTGCTATGAAGACAAATGTGGCACCTTGTTCTTCAATAAACACAGTGGTCTTTACATGTAGGTACCAGGTAAATATTTTTAGAATGAATGAGGTAAATCCAAGTATATCCATAATGATTGCGAGATTAGATGTCCCGGGTAACTTATTCCTAAATTATTCATTCAATAACTATTAAACACCCAGTAGGGCACTAGGCTGAGTATATGTCGTCATGACACTTCTAGTGGAAGAGCTATATGGCAATGAAAATTTACTGTACACATAGGTTTTCACAGAATTTGAATAAATCCAAAACAGTAATGAAAATAACTTTGTCTTACTGATTCAGGGGCTCTTCCAGGTGCTATTGTGCTTCAGCATCAGCATGATGGAATTCTTTTTGAATAATATTAGAGGATAGGCAATTGAACAGAATGGCATATTTATCTTGAACTCTCAAAAACAAATCCCTGTTATTAGCTTGTTTACACGCAGTTGGGCACTCACAAAAGCTCGTGATATTTAGAGCAAACAGTAGATGGTTCGGTGGGCTGGACAGTACTATAGATGAAGGAAGAATAGAAGACTCAGGTAAGGGCAGGTCAGAAGGAGCTTAGGAGGGCCTCTAGTGTCATCATAGGGGTTTAAATTTTACACTGAAGGCTTCAAAGATTAATTTAAAACCTCGAAGCAAGGAAGTTATGTAGTGTGTGTTTTAAAAGCAATCTGACCAATTTTCACTCGAAATGGAACAATGAGAGAAGACCAATGAGAATAGGATTGGAACAGACATGACATGAAATGACGATTTGAAATAAGGTAGAAAAGATGAGTTGGAGAGCTAAAGAACAGGAAAATTTAGTAGGACCTTATAATCGATTAAATACAGAAGATGGGTAAATAATAAAAAAAGTGAAATGGAATAATACAGAACTATCTCATTTTTCTGAATGGTTGGAAAAATAGAAGTATCATTAAATAAACAGAACAATTCCCTAAATTTAGAAGACTTTACTTCCCTGTTTCCCCCTTTTCCCCAATGCCCACTTTCGTCCTAAATTACTTCTTATCTTTCTTGATGAACACAAAGAAAATAGAGCTGCTTTCCTCAGTAGCTTAATATATTTCAGTGATAAGAATTTTTGGAATGCTGGACACACCCAAGTTTGTGCAAGCACATTCCAAAGGGAAATTTCAGTGGCTGTTTCTTTTCTTTTGCTTTAACGGTTACAACAGAATTACAGTATAATGAAGGGCAGGCGAGAAAAACGGGTAAGAGCGGAAATCAGTACTTACAGAATGCTTCACTTAAAGGACTGCGTTACGATTTTTGCAGGCACTCTAAGATTACCCGACAAAACTGGGAAAAAATGGAAAACCCCACGATCTTATTGAGATTTTAAGCGTCCAAAGTACCACTTTTTCTCTTGTTGAGATTTCAGGTTTTAGCAATGGATTTCCCTTTCTTCCTTCATCTAAATAAAAAAATCAGGTGGGAATCACCTGCTAGAAGTGTATTTTTCTTAAGAGTGTGTAAAACAGTATTTTATTTAGAAATGAAGAAAATGTATTTTTTCCCATAATAGCAATATCAACCACAGGAAAAACTTGACGAATTTGCTACACTTCAGAGGAAAATAACACAAGTTCTCACGGTAGGGAGCGAGGAGAAGCGAGGAAGCAAGCGTCAGGTGTCTCATCGCATATTTTTAATTTGTTCCAAAGCAAGCTTATATTTTTATGAAAATCCATAAAACAATAAAAATTTAAAGAATGTAGTGGTGCTTTTCAGGAAAAAAAAAGTTGGAGGTGATGGTGGGGAGAAACCACATAAACCTTTCTCAGGAAATGGGATGTTTACTGGGTAAACAAGCGGTAGTCACGGAAACACCTGCTGCTCCCAGAGGCGCTAAGGAACCACCACCGCCACCTTCTGGCCACATCCGGGCACTTCTCCGCAAACTCTGCGGGCCAGGCCGTTGGGCTTATTTGAAACACACCTACAACCAATCAGTCGGGGCCCCCTGGGAGGCGGGCGTTGAGCAGCGACCAATCACTAGCCCTCTGGAGACTTCAGCCTATGAGCAGGAGGCTGACATCACGCGCCAATCGGCATGGCTCTTACAGACGGCGGCCAACTTTTTGAATCGGAGGTGGCCGTGGCGGCTGAGGAATGGCGGTGTCGGTGAGCAGAGTCGGCGCCTGAAGAGGTGGATCCCACGGAGTTTATCTTTGAGAGCGGTGAGGACTCAGGGGCGGGTGGGCGAGCGTCCCTGGAGCCACGGGCTCCTGTGCCTGCGGTCAGCACCATCGCCCCGGGGACTTCGGAGTTCCGAGCACCCCAGGGATCCCTTCGCCCTACCCCACAGCCAGCCGCCAGGCGAGGGGGTCCCGGAGCCCCGAGGTTGCCGGCGCCTTCCCCTCGCCGGGTGGCTGCACCGCTTTTCCGGAGGGGTGTTTGTGGGGAGGGAGGGAGGCGGGAAGGGGTCCTGGGCTGCTGGGGGCCGGCGGCCGCAGCCCTGGGCGCTTATCTCCGGACTTGGTGGTTTCACTGCAGGATTCTTCTTGGTTTTGTCTCTGCAGGAAGTTTAATTTTTGGTTTTCACATATAAAAGCTAGACCACCCACCCTCCCGCCCTTTCCTGGCCACAGATGTATATGGTTTAGTGGTTTAAAAGCGCAGCCTTTGGAATCAGCTTGGGTTTTGAATCACTGCTTTACGCTTTCATTATCCGTAGAATGGAGAGTAATTGTACTTCCTCTTAGGATCCTTGCAAGGATTAAGTACAAGTAAAAGGTCTAGGATGATGTCTGCCACATATTAAACTTGACATAAATATTGTTAATCATAGTGTTTGTTAATAAGTACCACCGATGTATCCAATATTGCATTTTGGTCCTTTGCTCCGGACGATGGTTACTAAAAAGAACTTGGGTAAAAGGAAATGTAAAACGAATGTTTGTTTAAAAGAATCTGTGTGTAATGGTACATTTAGTCAGAAGCTCCTTGATGCTGTTCAAAGGTGAGAAACAAGCTGTATCGATTTCTGGACACTGATCCTGTATCTATGTATTTTATATATTTGTATTTTATGTATTTTGGGAATACGTGTGAATTTTACATATTTTGGGAATCCAACCCAAGCCTTTGGACATACCTGGCAAGTCAAGTGCTCTGCCAGTGAGCCACACCCCCATCCCCTACTGTGTTTATTTAAAAACGTCTGAAACACAGAATGCAAAAACAAGTGATTACATTGTTGTGACTGGATTGTTGTATGTTAATTACAGCAGCTATTGACTGTGCTGCTTTTTTTTTCTGTAAATTTTGAATCATCTGTTTTGATGACCTTTTAAAGATGAAACCAAAGAAACATGTAAACTGCAATAGTATTTCTTTATTTTTATTTTTTATTTATTTATTTATTTATTTTTTTTGTGGTGCCGGGGATCGTATTATTTTTATTTTTATTATTTATTTATTTATTTATTTTTAAAAGTCTTTATTTATTTATTTATTTATTTATTTTTTTTTTGTGGTGCCGGGGATCGAACTCAGGCCCTTGTGCTTGCAAGGCAAGCACTCTAATCACTGAGCTAAATCCCCAGCCCAGTATTTCTTTACAATTAAAGATTAATTGACACAATTGGATCATTCCCTCATTCTTTTCTCTTTCCTTTTTTTTTTTTTTTTTGTGCTGGGGATTGAACCTAGGACCTCGCTCATGCCAAGCACATGTACCACTGAGCTATACCTCAGCCTAGCATGTTACAGCATTCCTTATTTAATGACCTACTGTTTAACCACTGTTTGGACTTAGTACCCATCTTGTTTCGTACAGTTCTGTACATCTTATTTATAGAGTTTCAATGCCTTTTTTTTGCACAGTACACCTTGTTTATATAGTAATGTAATTTTTGTTGATTGTACTGTACAGTACAGCACTGTAGTTTTGTGTTGTTATACATTACAGTACTGCCTGTAAGAATTATGCAAATAAAGGCAAAGACGTCAAGTTGGAGTTTCCTTTGACCATTTCTTCTGAACATTGTAACGTACCTGTACATACTATATACATTTCCTCAGGTAGCAACCAACTCAGTTAATGACCTAGTCGCAGGAATGGAACTCCGTTGTTAAAGGAGAGATGTCTGTATTTCAGTACATGTATGCACAGTGTGTGGAATCAGGGTCATTGCTGTATGACCTCAAACATTTATCATTTCCTTGTGTTGGGAATATTCCAAATTCTCTATTAGCCATTTTGAAATAATTAAATGTTGTCAACTGTAGTTACCCAACTTTTCTGTGGAGCATCTGAAGTTATTCCTTGTGTCCTGACTGCATCGAGTGGTATTTTTAAATCAAAATTTCCCCTCCTCCAGTCCTTAGGGCAGGTTAATTAATCTCTTGTCTCTCTCTTTTCTTTACTGGATATTGAACACAGGGCCTTCACACTGAGCTACATCCCCAGCCCTTTATTGATTGATTGATTGATTAATTGATCGAGACAGGGTCTCCCTATGCAGTTCAGGGTGGCTTTGAATTCACTATGTAGTCCAGGCTGACCTTGAACTAGCTACAGTCTTCCTGTCTCAGCATCTCCGGTGCTAGGATCACAGGTGTGCGCAGCCACACTCAGTTTTAATTTCTTTTTGAGACAGAGTCTCACAAAGTCGCTAAAGTGCCCAGGCTGGATCTTCAGCCTCCAGAATGCTGGGATAACAGGTCTGTTCGCCACACCCTGCTTTCTCCCTCTTTTAATCAACTTTCTTTTAAGAACACTCTGAATGAAACCTGTATAGGGCCTTTTCTTTTCACTGGAAATGATTTAAGTAGAAGATTTAAATAACAAAAAAAGGGCTAGATAGAATTTATAGAAGCTAGGTAAGAATTTAAAACTACTGGAGCACTCCTTTGGAGAAATTTAGAACAGTGATTGATGTGGTTGTGTCTGTGAATATTATATGAGAATCTTTTGTTTTTGTGGTGCTGGGCATTGAACCCAGGTTCTAGGCAAGTACTCTACCACTGAAAATTAATACTTATCACTTATTTTAGGACATCATCTCTTCAGTTTTCATGACTATCGTATTTGAGTTTTGTCGTCTTGTCTGTTTCACTTAAGGAAACAGGTTTGACCTACTAAGTGCAGAGCTGAAAAAGGAAATTGAGTTGACTAGCTTTGAAGTATATAGCCTCCAGCTGTGTGGAAGGTCTGCTGTTACTGTGCACATTTGGTGATGCCTAGTAACACCATCCAGAAATGATGTTGATGATACTATACTGTTTTCCACAACATAAAATTTTAAACCATTTCTTTGCTAAGAATCTGGAGCAAAGTATTTGCATATTTTGTTAATTTGAAGAAGTAGAAAAGGAAAAAGTGTATCAGACATGCACCTCCAGATAAAGATGGTGTTTCCTCTCTATATTTGGTTAATGTTTTAAAATTTTACTTCAAGATAATTTATGTTAACAACCTCAGTTTGAACTGATGAAAATTTATTATGCCTTTCCTTATTCCTTGTTTGTCCAACTTTTCAACTCTTATGTCCTAGAAATCTAAAAAATAAAAAGGTTTTTCTTTCATAGTCCTGAGAGTTACACTGGCACTAACCCATGCATGGTTGTTAAATCCTAGAGGAGACTTGTTTGTAATGTGAAATACTGGCAGGAAAGCAGTCCAGTTATTTATTATATATGTGCTGCTGAAGCGAGCACAACAGTCCAATTATTTATGAGAGGTTCTGAGAAACCTATAAAGAATGAGTGGAGTGGTAGGTTGAAGGTTGGAAGATAGGCTAGATAGAAAGTTGAGCACTATTAAATGTAGGTAGTTGTGAAGTACATTGTGATTTGGGTTTGAAAAATGCTAGGAAATTCATTCTTACTGAGCACAGATTGTATGTGGACTAGGGTGGTGGGATTTAGAGTGAGTTTGAATAGGTAGGCTGGAACTAAATTATAAATTTGATAGTGAATTTGTACTTGGTATTTAGGGAAGCATGCTTTTGGAAGTTATTAGAAATGATATGGTCACACTTGTGGCTAGGGCCATATGTCTGAAAGCCATGTGGAGAATGACTTCTGAAGAAACTAATGATGAAGTTGTTTGGAATTGTTGTATTGGACCATGTGGCCATTGTGGCATTTGGCATAGAGAAGAGAGACCACTTCCCGGAGATAACTGAGTTGGGGTTGATGGGAATTTTGGAGAGGGAGAAAGAGGTAGAGGAAAGAGTAAGGATGGATCCCATGTTTTTGCTAAGATTATTGATGGTGGTAGGTGTTATGAAGGTGTTATAAATGAATATACAAGAAAAATAAGATGGTTGAGGGCAGAGATGTGGGAGAAGATAGAA
The DNA here is from genome assembly GCA_004026905.1 of Hystrix cristata. NCBI lineage: Eukaryota > Metazoa > Chordata > Mammalia > Rodentia > Hystricidae > Hystrix > Hystrix cristata. Next base: position 7,501 of record PVJO010010227.1, read on the forward strand.
TAATGTTTAAGACTACCTTTTGTGTATTTCTTATATCTGGTAATATTCTGTGTACTTTTGATACATTTTTTATTTTTACTATATACCTATGAATCAGGTATAATATCTTTATTTTACAGAAGAGGAAACTGAGACTTAGAGAAGTAGACTTTCTTTGTGTAAATATTAAGAAAAATGAGTAATACTGTTTATAGACTACATATAAAAGCAGAGTCTATAATGCTTTTTGTGCGTAAAGATTATGTTTACTTCACGTATATTTTAATTCAAATTGTATCTTTTCAGCCAACGTAGAGTACTACAATGGCTGACAATAGTGTATTAACATCTACTACTGGGAGGACCAGCTTGGCAGACTCTTCCATTTTTGATTCTAAAGTAATTGAAACTTCTAAGGAAAACCTGTTTATCAGATCTACTTCATATGCTGAAGGTAAATCTGTTACCTGCTTTAAAATACTGAATTGCTATTTTAATCCTGAACTTACTGACTAGCAATTTTCTTATGATTTAACTCTAATAACAACTGTTAAGCTAGAGTGTAGGTATTGAATAAATATGACAGAATCCTTTTATACTATGTAGATTTTCTACTTATCATTTGGATTAATACTTTCTAACTTTGAAAAGAATGAGGCACCTTAATATTGATATTACTTTTTTTTGGGTATGAGGGCAATTTAGCGCAAAATTATTGTTAGAATTTATTCAGTCATGACATATATCGTATTGAGAAAGGAAAGAAATTGTTCAAATGGGAAGGAATAAGGGAGCGGGATGGGGAAAGGAACAGAGGGACTAGAGAAATAAGGAATAGAAGGAAAAAATGGAAACAGCTTTTGTAAATAAGGAGGGAGGAGAGGGTGAAGGGAGGGGAGGGGAATGAGAAAAAAAGCAGCAAGGTATATCACATACAGGTACAAATCCTCTATGATGAATGTTAGCACTATCTATATCTGAAATGTACCATTACAATAAAATTTAAAAAAAGAGGACAGGTTTATAGTTACATGTGGCAAAAATTTAGATCTCTGTAATTAAGGCAAAAAAAGAATTTATTCAGTCGTGACTGGTTAAGTCACCTCTTCTCTTACTATTTTATGAATGTGTGTTTTGCTATTGAATAGGAGGGCTGTAAAAGTACTTTCTTTGGTTGGGAGGAATGCTACCCGTTGTATACCTTGCTACAACGTATTTTCTCATTTCCTAAAGTAATATATGGCCAAATATTTTTGCATTAAATTAGGAAGTAAACCATTTTAATTTTAGAAAATGCTATTATCTCCTCAAAGATAGAAGGCATGCCAAGATAAAGCCAAAAGAAGGATTAGGAATTACCATTTGTGTTGTTAATACCTAATAAACATTTAAATGTTTTAAATTTTGACAGAAGAAATGCCTCAGATTGAAACAAGAGTGGTAATTGTTCAAGAAGCTGGAAAACAAGAAGAACTTATAAAAGCCTTAAAGGTATGGAGTTTTGGTTTACAGTGAATTACTAAAGTAATTTTTCTTCCGTCAGCGTGTAAATAGTTTCATAGCTTTTTTAATCTTATACTTAAGTCTCTTTTCCACAGACTATAAAAATAATGGAAGTCCCCGTTATAAAGATAAGAGAAAGTTGTCCTGGAAAATCGGATGAAAAATTAATAAAAAGTGTTATTAATATGGTAGGTCAAGTATCTCATTGCATGTGGCATGCTGCACTTCCCTGGATTGAATTACTCCACTTTATGGTGATTGGAGTTAGGCATGCGGTGTATTTTGTGCATTCTGAAGCTCAACAAAGAAACTACAGAGGCCGCCAAAAAAAAGTATACACGCTTCAGGAAAAGAAAAATGTATAAATATTTTAATACTAAATTTATTGAGACATCATGAGCTTAATACATGTTACCTTTGGCCTGTACAATTACAAGAGGCGCTCAAAGTGGTGGCCATTAGCTTCCAGACATTAGTATAGTGAGCTGCTGCTTGGGCAACTTTGGTCATTGAAATTGCTACACATGCATTTTCCTTTTTTTTTTTTTTTTGGTCAAGGGGAGTGGGGTGTGCTGGGGATTGAATTTGGGGCCTTGTGCTTGCTAGGCAAGTGCTCTACCACTTGAGCTATACTCCCAACCGCGCTACACATGCATTTTCAATTTCTTCTCTAAGAGCTGGCAGTGTAGTGGGTTTTCTGCAGTGTGTGACAGCCTCTAGGCTCCCCTATAGAGAATAACTCCATCTGTTGAAAGAATGTCATGCTATTTTTCTTTTCCTGAAGTATGTATACATTTTTTGGGCAAACTCTCTGTCTTTTATACTTAATATTTAAAATTTGGATGTTTTTGAAACCCAAACTGTAGCATCTGTTTTAGATAATGCCAAATTTATAAGGACTTCTTTGTTAAATTTAAAAGCATGTAAAGAGATGTGATAATTTTCTTTAAATTTTTTTAGCTTCTTTCTCCTTAATTTTATATTTAGTCTAAATTCTTGCTGTATTTCTTGTTATAAATCATAGCAATTGATAATCATTAAGAAATTGGCCTCAGCACATCAAATATATCTAATTCTCTAATCCAGGTTTGCTAGGACTGGGAGAACAAATACCACATACTGGATAATGTAAACAACAGAATTTTTATTTTCACACAGTTCTGAAAGCTAAAGTCTGCAATAAAGGTGTGGGCAGATTTATTACCCCTTGAGGCCTCCGTTAGCTTGACAGATGGCCTTCTTCTCACACGGTCTTTTTTCTGTTTATGTTCGTGTCTGGTGTTTTTTTGTGTGTGTCCAAATTTCTTCCTGTTGCTTTGGTTTCTCTAAATTTATTTTTGGTGCTAGAGGTTGAACCCAGGCTGGAGCATGCCAGTGAAGAGCTCTACCACTGAGCTAGTTCCCAAGTCCTAAATGTTTTAGGAGGACATTAGTCAGATTAGATCAGTACCCCCACCCTGTGCCCTAATTTAACTTTAATTACCTCTTTAAAGCCCTTGTCTCCAAATACAGTCACATTTTGAGATAGGTCTTTATATTTCATTAAGAGTGTTAGTGGCTCATGATTCAGCCCAGCCCTCAAACCTTGTGAATTAAGCCCAATAATTTACCCATTCAGAAGTTTTTTAAATGGTTGTATTCTTTTTACACAAGAATTAACAGAACTTCTTTAGTACTTTAATTGCTTCTTATAAATGTGTAGTATAAACTATGTTACTGCAAGTTACTTGCTTTTATATATCCTGTGTTTGTCACGCTCCAATTGTCTGTATATCTCAAATCTTTATTTTTTCTGCATTTGTGCTAAAATGATTATATTGGTCTATAACCTTTTGAAGATAGTTAATTTGTGCAGGGAGAGTCGTATATGGTATCATTTTCTTAGAATAAAAAGAAATAGTGAATGTGTTTCTAGTACATCCTAGTATCAAAATGTATGTACTTAACAAATTCCGTATTCTAATTTTATGGAACTTAGTATGCATACTAGATGATTTACAGTGATTACTAAATAAGTCATAAGTTTATGTCTTTATAATAATGGATCTTTCATGTTTAGGATTACAATATGAATAGAGTGATATACATATATAAATGCAAATAAGTAAAGATAGAGTTTTTCATGTGTAATAGTTATTTAAGTTTTCTACAAATATAAAAATATGTTAAAAATGTTGATAGGGAATCGATTTTTAGGTTTCATTTAGAGAACCATGAATTAATCTCTATGGTATATAAATAATTTTTTATTTCTAATAACCGGATGAAAAAAATCAAGGAAATTAAAGTACCCTGTGTAAAGATGGACTCAATGGAAGAATTTGAAAGTGTAGATTCTCCAGAATTTGAGAATGTATTCATAGTCACAGACTTCCAGGATTCTGTCTTTAATGACTTACACAAGAGTGATTGTAGAATTGTTGGACCACCAGTTGTATTAAACTGTGCACAAAAAGGAGAGGTAAGAAACAACGTACATTTATTATGACTTTTCAAGGTTAACTTTATAAATAAATTTTCTGGAAATTCGTGAGGAGATTTTGTTAATTACCGAAAGTATGCAGTATTTAGAATAATAGTAGCTATTCTAATATATTCTTTTAATCCCCCTACCCCACACTAGAGATTGAAATCAGGGCCTTTGCACTGAGCTACATCCCTTGCCCTTTTAAAGAATGTTAATTTTTATTTTGAGACAGAGGCTCACTGACTCATTAAGTTGTCTAGATTGGGCTTGAACTTGCAATCTTTCTGTCTCAGACGCCCAGAGTACTGAGTAATTTTTCCTATTATGAAATTTTTTTTCTATTATAAACTTTAGTAGTGTGTATTCATGGCCTTTGAAAGTTCAACGATAACTGTATACGAGTTTAAACAAGTGCATACATGTACTCTTATAACCTGTAATATCTCTGAAGAGATAATTGGCTTAAACTTGTGTTCCAGATATATATACACATACATAAACTTTATTTTCCTTCATATAAACAGATAATGCATTTCTATTTTTTATCAGTTGCTGTCTGGTTTAGAATTAAGGGAATTATTTTAGCTTTTTCATTTTAAATAGCATCTCAGTATAAGAATTAGAGCATATTTAGTCTCTGTTTGATTTTGTTGCATTGCCATTCTTAAGTTCCTTATTCACTTAAAATTGCTTTGTAATTTTGTTTCTGTTGTTATGGATGCACATGATATCCTTTAATTCTCACGTAATATTGGAAATAAAATATAATCTTACTTTTAGTCATTCTCTGATGTATAGTACTAGTGGATAAAATACTTACTATCTCATTTTGTTAACTTAAAAATTGAAATTATATTTGGTTCAAGTATATTGTTACATTTACCTAATGTTTATTATAAAATGCCTTTGACCTGTTTTATAACATTAGTTGTAAACATTTATTATAGTGTATGAGTCTGATATCTTTGCCTATAGACAGTGTTTCATATGCCAGTTTATTTTGGGACAAATAATTTAGATATAAATTTTTTTTGGTTTAATCTGCAGTTGTAGAGTCTGTTTAGGTTACATATTTGAAATGTGACCTAATGATCATGGGACTTTTTTTTTATTGTTAAACTTGCAGTCTGGACTTCTGCTATTTTTTGTGGCATATTAAAAAATGCCAGTAAATTTTTGGATTGGGATAGTTGACTGGCAAGAGGGGAAATATCTTTAGCATGAGAAAGATGTCTTCTTACTAAAAATAAAACTCACAGATTTAAAATTATTTTATCTTGCAGCCTTTGCCATTTTCATGTCGCCCGTTGTACTGTACAAGTATGATGAATTTAGTCTTATGCTTTACTGGTTTCAGGAAGAAAGAAGAACTAGTAAGTATTATAAAATCATTCTATTCAAGGATTTTTTCCCCCTAGCAAAATAAGTTTAAAATTGGCTTTTTTTTTGTCCCTTATGGTATGATTTTATTTTAAAAATATTGGAGGAAAAAGTACTATGACTATATACAAGGTTTTAAATTTTGTGAACAAATTCTTTTTTTTTTAAATTTTATTTTAATGGTACATTTTAGATGTACATAGTGATAACATTCATCATAGGGGATTTGTACCTGTACATGAAATACCTTGTTGCTTCTTTTTTTCCCATTCCCCTCCCCTCCCTTCATCCCCTCCTCCCTCCCTATTTACAAAACCTTTGTTTCCATTTTTTCCTTCCATTTATTATTTCTCTTGGCCTCTGTTCCTTTCCCCCTCCCTTGTTCCATTTCCCATTTGGACATTTTCTTCCCTTTTCTAATATAATACATTTTAGTCTTTATTTATACTTTCAGTTTCTCACACCAGAGAAATTATGCAGTATTTAAACATGTGTGTCCAATTTATTTCACTTAAGAGTAGGGTCTCAAGATGCATCCATTTACCTACGAATATCTCAAGCTTATCATTCTTTATGGCTGAGTAGTACTCTGTTGTATAAAAAAACCACATTTCTTTATCCATTCTGCTGCTGATGGGCATTTGGGCTCTTTCTAAGATTTAGCTATTACAAACTGTGCCGCTATTAACATGGGTGTGCATATATCGCTGTGGTATGATGCTTTTAATTCTTTGGGAAGATACCAAGAAGGGGAATAGCTGGGTCAAATGGAATCTCAAGTCCTAGTTCCCTGAGGAATCTCCACACTGATTTCCATAATGTTTGCACCAGTCTACATACATTCCCACCAACAGTGGAGAAGTGTTCTTTTTTTGCCACAGCCTCTCCAGCATTTGTTATTTTTGTTTTTTTGTTTTTTTTTTTCCCTGGTGCTGGGGATTGAACTCAGGGCCTTGTGCTTGCAAGGCAGGCACTCTAACCGCTGAGCTAAGTCCCCAGCCCCCAGCATTTGTTATTGGCTGATTTGTTGATAATAGCCATTCTTTCTGGAGTGAGGTGGAATCTCAGGGTTGTTTTAATTTGCATCTCTTGAATGATCAGTGATGTCGTGAACAAATTCTTAAGAGATTTGTAAAGAAATGAATGAAATGAATTTTTTTTTTTATTTCTATTTTTACCAAGAACATGTATTGGTACATTGTGTACATAGTTATTTTGTACCTGTACATGATATATCTTGGTTCCCCCCTTCTTCTCCCCTCCCTTCCATTCACTCACCTCTATTTGCAGCAAGTTTATTTACATTTTTCCATTTTTTTCCTTTCATTTTACTTTTCTTTTACCTTTCCTTCTTTATCCTCCTTTTCCCTATCTAGTTCTCCTCTCTTTTGAATACTATCTTTTTTTTTTTTTTTTAACATAATGCCTGTTATACCCCTTTGTCCTTATTTACACCTATGGTTTCTCATATCAGAGAAACAATTCGATGTGTACTGATAAGTGTCTGATTTATTTCACTTAATAGTATGTTCTCAAGGAACATCCATTTACATACAAATGACTAGTTTTTCCTTCTTTATGGCAGTGTAGTACTCCATTGTGTAGAAAAACCACATCTTCTTTCGCCATTCATTAGTTGTTGGGCATTTAGGTTGTTTCCAAGACTTAGCTATTACAAATTGTGCTGCTATGAACATGGTTGTGCAAATATCACTGTGATATGATGATTTTAATTCTTCTGGGAAGATACCCAGCAGAGGAATAGCCGGGTCAAATGGAACCTCTAGTTGTAGTCTTCTGAGGAATCTCCACACTGATTTCCACACTGGTTGGACCAATCTACATTCCCACCAACAGTAGAGGAGGGTTCCTTTTTCCCCGCAGCCCTGCCAGCACTTGTTATTGGTTGATTTCTCGATAATAGCTATTCTTTCTGGAGTGAGATGGTATCTTAGTGTTGTTTTGATCTGCATCTCTCGAATGACCAATGATGTTGAACATTTTTTCATATATTTATTTGCTATTTTTATTTCTTCATCTGAGAAATGTTTATTCATTTCAGATGCCCATTTTTGGATTGGGTCTTTAAATTTGGGGGGTTTGGTTTTTTTTGAGTTCTTCATATAGTCTAGATGTTAAACTTTTGTCTAAGGGACACCTGGCAAAAATTTTCTCCCAGTCTGTGATTTTTTTCGCCCCACTCTTTTAGTTATTTCTTTTGCTGTGCAAAAGCCTCTTAATAGGATGTGGTCTCAAGCATTGATTCTTTGTATTGTTTCCTGTGCAGTCTGAGTTTTGTTCATAAATTTTTTCCCTACCCCTATGTCTTCGAGAGTTCTTTCTATTTTATTCTCCAGGAGATTTAGTGTTTCTGTTTTAATGTTTAGATCTTTGTTCCACTTTGATTTTAGCTTGGTACATGGTGAAAGACATGTATCTAGTTTTAATATTCGGCGTGTGATAAGCCAATTTTTCCAGCACCATTTATTAAAGATTCTTTCTTCCAATGTTTTGTTTAGGATGGCTGGCTGTGAATTAACAGAAAAATTTGATAACTATGTGATCTATTTAACTATCTTGTTTTTAGATACCATATCAGCTGCGTTGGTTATTTGAAATTTTTGTATTGCAAATTTGTGTTATACAAGTGTAGTCTTAAAGTATTCTTACTGCCCTAGAGAAGTCATAGAAACTTTTTTCTTAGGTTCACAATATTTCATATGTTGGAAGTAATGAGTTACTGTAAGTCTGTGAAAAGACACTTGATGTGATATAAACTGGTGTTTAAATATTGCCAGGCATGGTGGTGCATGCCAATAATTGCAGCACGGGGGCGGGGGGTTGGTGAGGCAGGAGGATCACCGAGAGTTCGAGGCCAGCCTGGGGTACATAGTGAGTTAAACATGGGTCTGAACTGCATGGCGAGACCCTGTCTTAAAACAAAAACAAAAGCAAAAAAAACCCCAAACAATATTTTTAGGCAGGATGGTGTTTTTAAAAGTGCAATATATTTTGGCAGTATGCAAATTAATTGTTTAACTTAGTTTTGTGTGATCTGTATTAAGTTCATTTCTGTGTATAATTTTACTTATGGCAGCAGGCACACTAATCCTTTTTTGACATAAAATTTTGTAGCTTTGAAAAATCTGGTATGAACTTTAGAAATAGAAAGCAAAAATGCTAGATGAGTTGTATTTCTTAAAATATTTAATCATAACATCATTGTTAATTTTTCATTTGAGGTCAGATTGGTGACATTAGTTCATCATATGGGTGGAGTTATTCGAAAAGATTTTAATTCAAAAGTTACACATTTGGTGGCAAACTGCACACAAGGAGAAAAATTCAGGGTATGTAAATTTAGTATTTTTATTTATTTCAATATAGCATTATTTGGGGATTTTTTGATAATAGTACTCCTCTTATCTATTTTTCCTGCAGTTTATTGAGGGTCAGAAATTCAAATTTTCTGAGTGAACTTAGTAAATTTTTAAATCATGGGAGTGTGGTCTCTTAGTTTTTAAGATGGCAATGGAAATTGAATTAAGTATTAAAAATGAGTAGGATTTTGAGGTGTAGTAGAAGGATAATGTGTAGACAGATGAATAATATTAGCAGAGGTTACTGTGATCATTGGTAATGAAGTGGTCAAGTATTGTGACAGGAGATATTTTACTCTAAGTGGTTTTTATGAGAACAGAGCTGTTTTTGTAAACTGGTTGTATGATTTAACTTGTGAAAATTATAAACACCAGAGAAAGGAGTTTCATAAGAATTGAAATTCTAACTTAAAATTGTAGTTGAATGTCTTAGAAAGATTTTAATTTATCATTTGTTCTCCCACTCCCTCAGTGTATTCATGTAGCAAATGGTAGTTTTAGAGTTAACCTTAAATTTACCCTAAACTTTCTAAATCATATCTGAGATTTTGGTGACTTAATCAGGTATTCTGTAGTGCTGTCTTAGTACTTATATGGCAGTAAACCTGAACAAAAGAGAGCTAGAAATTTAATAAGGATCAACTTAATAGAGATCGAGCTGGCTGGCTGTCTTTCTGTCTGTCTGTCTGTCTGTCTGTCTATCTACATATCTATCTATCTAGTCTATTTGTGGAACTGGGGATTGAACCCAGGGAGTGCTGAGCACTATTCCAAACATTTTTATCTATTTCGAGATGAGGTCTCGCCAAGTTGCCCAGTCTGGCCGTTAACCTGTGTTCCTCTTCCCTCAGCCTCCCAAGTAGCTGGGATTACAGGTGTGTGCCACCATGCTCAGCAAGATATACTGTATTCATTTAAACTAAAATACAGAAAGAGTTTTGAAACTATGGAAGTTACTTTAAAGTTATTTTATCTTGTATGATTGAGAGACAGTTTCTCTTTTAATTTTTTTTCATATGTTGTTACAAAGCAGATGAATGGTAACCTAAAAATATGCTTAAAAGATATGTATATAATTGCTTAGAACTTCCTTGAATGCAGTTATTTAAAATGAAAATTCAAAGTAATTAGTGTTACTATTTTTAGGTTGCTGTGAGTCTGGGTACTCCAATTATGAAGGCAGATTGGATTTATAAAGCATGGGAAAGACGGAATGAACAGTAAGTGTTTAGAAATTCAGTAGCTCATTTTGTGAATTTAGCATATGGTTTAAAGATAAATCCATGTGCCAAAAAACTAAGTTCATAGATAGTATAAAAAAAGTTGACTTTAGTCTGTGGGTAGGTTATAACCTAGGTTATAAAAAGATAGAAAATTAAAAGACATTTGTGGTATATTTTGGGTTTTACTTTGTGCAATAATTTTGATTGTCATCAGTGTTCAAAAATTACTAGATAATAGCTTCACACATCTGACTATTTGGATTGTGTTATATTTTTCTCATTTTATATTCTGGTGGTTAACATTTTAATTGCTGCTTGCAGTTCATTCCCTTATTTAGCTAAGCTTTTTAACTTCATAATTCCTTGCTCTGACATTTCATCATTATGATTTCATGAAAGTAAGAAATTCTAAAATACATGTAAAATCTGAAATACTCAGCAAGGATTTAAATCTCCTTAAAAAGTTTACCTGTGATCTCATTTTGTCAGAAGTTACTTCCAGGATGACTTGAGAACACATGAGCTTTCTGTTTTTGGTGGTGCTGGATATTGAACCCATTGTCTCCTGTGTGCTAAGCACGTACTCTACCATGAGCTACATCCCTTGACCCCAGTTTTTTTTTTTTTTTTCTTAATTGAAGTTTTCATGACTATTTCAGGGCCAAATGTAATATATATGCAAGAAATACATTATGCTAGTATTTTGAGAATTACTCCATATTTTTAAATTAATACTCCTTAATCAAATTTAAGTAAACTGGTTTTAGAAGAATATATTTCAATTTTAGGGATTTCTGTGCAGCAGTTGATGATTTTAGAAATGAATTTAAAGTTCCTCCATTTCAAGATTGCATTTTAAGTTTCCTGGGATTTTCAGATGAAGAGAAAATCAATATGGAAGAAATGACTGAAATGCAAGGTAAAATTTATTTTAAGTTTAAAGTTATGTACATTGTATTCTTTAGGGCGGCTTAACCAATTCCAAGTGAATATACTTCTTTATGATTTAGGTTTTGAGATAAGCAGTTTGACTTATTTATGCTTATATGCATTCCTCTTTAGGAGGTAATTACTTACCAGTTGGAGATGAAAGATGTACTCACCTTATAGTTGAAGAGAATACAGTAAAAGAACTTCCATTTGAGCCTTCAAAGAAACTTTATGTTGTCAAGCAAGAGGCAAGTAATTCTAGAAAGAAATTTTAAAAAAAAAGTTACTAGATGGTGCTCAGATAAAGTAAACTTAAATTCTTAATTAAAATATTTTTCTCTCATCTAGTGGTTCTGGGGCAGCATTCAAATGGATGCCCGTGCTGGAGAAACTATGTATTTGTATGAAAAGGTACGTTTTTTGGCTCTTAGGTATTTGTTCTGTGAACATAATTTTGTAAAAATAACAGTTTTCTGTGGAGAAGGCTTAGAAACTTGGTATAATCAGTATCCATGTCATCTTTTACAATACGTTTAGGAGTTTCAGAATAACTGAACAATTCAATATCAAGTAATATTCTTAGTCCAGGAAGATTTAAGTGAAACTATTCAATGCAGTGGATGTTATTTTAGTCTAATATATGTCATTCTATGTTCATTCTTCGTGATATCTTTATGAACAGTAACATAACTGTCTTTAGAAACTTAGAACCTTAATGAAGAGATATAGTTACAAACCATTGTACCATAGAATGATATTTGTTACAGTTGAGTAATGTACTCAGTCTTTCTGAGAGGACTGAAAAGGGCAAATAAATGTTGAGCCAACATAGTAGGCTCACCAGGTAAAGACATGTGAGTTAGAACAGTAGGTGGGAGGAGAGGGTATGAAAGGTTGAGAGTACATCGAAATAGCAAGTAGTTGGGTATGGCTTTAAAAAAGATCAAGGGAAAAAAGACCAATAGATAAAATTTGATAGGCAGACTCAAGAAGTTTTTAATATGTTAAAGAGTTTGGAGGGAAGAAATATCATTAAAATGGTTATTTTAATAACAATAGGGAGAAAATCCAGTCTTCATGCTTGATGTCAGTGAAGAGTAATATTCGAATGATAGCAAGCTTTAAAAGATATACCTAAGCTTGGGATTTAATAATTTTGAGTGAAATATTAAAGATGAGGTATGGATTTATTCTTCATAAAATCTAAATAGGGACTGTATTGTGCTTTCTCTTTAGACTCTTGTTCTCAGTGTAAAGTTCTTAAAGTTTAAAAAGTATGCTTTATGTTCAGGGAGAGAACTCTTGAAAATCAAGTGTTATTTAGCAAATATTTGAAAGTACTATGTCCAGATACACTATTAAATGCTTGAGAAAAGTGAACTGAATATGAATGATCTTTGCACTCATGGGGTTTATAACCTAATGGAGGAATAAGTAGTAAATAAACTAACAGATGAATATGTAATGATGATAGTGGTATGTAGAAAAAAAAGGAGATATTAGGATTAGACTATAAAGTGTCCCATGACAGTTATGTTTTATGAAGCTTTTGAATTATCTAGTAGAGTGTAGGGTTGTCAGATGATTGTAGAAAATTCAGATTTTTCTCAGACTCCTGCAATTTTGTCTTGTCCGTGTCTCAGTAAAGAACCATAGAAGTAAAATTGAGCTTTTGTGCTTTTGATTACAGGCTAATACTCCTGAGCTCAAGAAATCAGTGTCACTGCTTTCTCTACATACCCCAAACAGCAATCGCAAAAGACGTCGTTTAAAAGAGACACTTGCTCAGCTTTCAAAGGAGACGGACTTGTCGCCTTTTCCTCCCCGTAAGCGTCCATCGGCTGAGCATTCCCTTTCTATAGGATCACTCCTTGATATCTCCAATACACCAGAGTCTAGCGTAAACTATGGAGGTAATTTACATTGTAAAAAATTGATCTTTAAAACTTACTGGAGTGGAATAATTGTTAGAATATAGATAAATCACTACTACAGTGAATTTGAAAGGCTTTGGCTTTTAACTGCCTTTCTTCTAGTTGAGAAAAAATACATGAAGAGGTTAAGCATAATAATGCTTGTATTTGTTTATTGTTCACGTACATGCTAAGGGCTTTATGTATTTTGTGTATTATAATAAGTCGTCCCTATTTTATGGGTTACTAAACTGAAATACAAAGAAGTTAAGTAATTTACCTAATCTTGTAGCTAGAAAGAGACAGAAAAGGGAATTCTTCTTTTGTTTTTGATTTTTTGCTTGGTGTTGGGGATTGACCCCGTTGTCTTATACATGCTAAAAGCAAGTGCTTTACCTCTGAGCTACACCTTCAGCCTCAAAAGCAAATTTTTGAAACTAGCTAAACAAAATCATAGGAGTTTTTACATGAACTGTGTAGAAAATAGTAGCATGAAGTTAGGATAAGTTCACTTTTTGTTGAATTAACAGAGGAATGTTCCTGAAGTTAACTCTTCTTTCTTGATCGTCCGTAATTTTTTTCTTTTTTAGTCTTCAAACAGATATTTTCTAGAATTAAGAAATAAAAAACCCAAATTTTCTTGCCCCCCCACACTATCTACTTATTGTCCCAGTTTTCTGTTCCTTTTCACATCAGTAGTGCTTTAAAGAATTACCTTGATTCGCTAACTCTTTTCCTGTTTATCATTATCTTTTCAAATCATTTCAGTTGAACTGCAGTATGAATAACTACAGGACATTTCTTAATGTAACCTGGCTTTCTTTAAAACTTCACTATCTTCCTCCAAAATGTAATCATCCTATTAATACTAAGGCAGTGTTTCTTTTTTGCTGTCTTGGCTTTTGTGATATCACTTACTTTCATCCTCCTCTGGTAGTTTTTCTCTCTAGCTCTGAATCTAAATGTTTTATGTTCCTCCTGAGTTATTGTTTATTGTATTCTTCCTAAATGATCTCACTTAATTCTGTGGCTTTAAACACCATTTGTATGCTGATGAGTCCCAAATTTGCCTTCTTCCCTGTCTAGCTGCCTACTTGATGCCTTCTTGAAACATATGTGATAAGCATCTTAAGCAAATTACAACTTTTGGTTCTCTCTACCACTCTTCTATTCCTTTATCTTTGTTCCTTTATCAATATTTCTGTAAAAAGGTCTCAATTTCTGCATTTTCATTTTTGTCTTTTCTACATCATGCCACTCCTCTGCTTTAAAGTCACTCAGTGGCTTTGTACTACAAAAACTTTTAAGTTCCTATGTAATCCTGCACTCACTTGTGGTAATACAAAGCCATGACATATTACACTCTCTAGAAATACTCTCTCACCTTTAGTCATTCTTTTTTATTTTTCACATATTTCTTGTATACCAGGATCCCCAGGACCTCTGTGCATGTTTTCTTTGCCTCAAGGGAAACTTACTAGGTTCCCTAAAATTAGATTCCTGTTCTATCATTTCTTTTTTGCCAACCTCTTCACTTATTGTTTAACTAGTAATTGTCACTGTTGGAAATTAAGTCTTTTTTAAATTAAATGCTTCTTCGTTTTGTTACTTCATTTGCTTCATCAGAATGTGAGCTATAAGAGAATAAGAACCTCTTATTTTTTCCACTTCATTCTCAGACCCTAGTACAGAATTGATATTCATTAATTATTCATGAAAGGAACTGAAAGTATATTTTAGTCCAGAGAGCTGAGATGGATTTGAGAATATAAAGAGAAGTAAGTGTACCGATTGAAGAAATATTGGAGATGTCAGTTTGTTTGGAGTATTGAAGAATAACAGTTAAAATTAGAAGGACCTAATTGGGGCCTAGATAACTTAGAAATCAGACTAGCATGACTGAACTGTATGTTGTCATCAACAAGGAATCTTAGAAACCTTTAAGTAGTAGAGTGGATAGTTTGTAACAGAGTGAAGAATGGTTGGACGCAGCCAGACCATCGACTGTGAGATGATGAGGCACTGAGTCAGGATACGTGGGTGGAAAGAAAAGTAAGAAGCACTAGGGAAGAACTGATAGACTGGAGAGATAGGAAGGGAGTAAAAGATGAAGGTGAAGTATTAATTTAAATGAAACATTGCTATAGCATAAATAGGATGATTATATTTTGGAGGGAGATGGCGAAGTTTTAAAGAAAGTCAGGTTACATTAAGAAATGTCCTGTAGATATTTGGAAAAATTGAACCATGTGCTTGGAAGGAAGATGATGATTAGATAATACAGATCTAAGAATTTACTGGTCCTGTAATTGTAATGGGCAAAGGCACAGTGTGGTAAAAGCTGATCGTAAAGGACTAAAATTCAAATACGCAGTTTAGGAGACAGAAGAAGAAAATGAACCATTAAGGAAATATATAGTAACCATACCAATATATTAGGTACTCCAAAAAATAATATCCTTGGTTTGTAGATCCTGCATAGGTAACAATATAATTAAATTAGACCAGCATATCTAAATTTTTTTCTCCATCAAAGTGTCCTGTAATGGCAGAGGCTTATGTGTCTGGTGAGTGTAGCTTGGAATAATGGAAGTGAGAAATTTCTTTGAAGTCTATTTTTTTTTTTTTTTTTTGGTGCTGGGAATTGAACTCAGGGCCTTTTGCTTGCAAAGCAAGCACTCTAACCACTGAGCTAAATCCCCAACCCTTGAAGTCTATTATTTTTAAAAAGCATTTGGCATTCAGTAGTACACATGATTGTTTTTATACAAAAATGTTTAAGACTACCATTGAGTAAAATCAATATGCTGGGAATATGTATTATTTTCATGTCACGCATTCCATTTTTATGTTACACATCCCTTTTCCTATCAAAAAACTTGTTAGGAGATTCCATACATAACATTGAAGTATTCTAGCCATATTGATAGTAGGAAAATGTATTTTATGCCTTTGTGAAATTTTTTTTCCAGTGTTTTCTTTCATGAAATACTTATACTTGCATTCTGGGGTGGACTGTATGTTTTATATTAAGATACTTTGAACCAGTTTTCAGTTAATAATTTCTTTAGGGTGGGGTGCACCGCAGGGCTTCCTTTATAGGAAAAGCTTTCCATTATTGTACTTGTGTAATCATAACAACCTTTTCTTACTTTTTTAAACTTTACATGGCACTTGTGTTTTTATTTTATTTAGCTTTATAAAGACCCTTATGCCTTCTATACTGATTCTCCAGATGGAAATAGTCTTACTGTGTTTGCTTTAGAATTAATTCAGGCAAAATCTCTTTTTCTATACATACACATGCACACACACACATATTTTAAAATATTTGTGCTGTTTGCGAGTGTATTGCAGATGTGATACACATAAAACTCTAAATGCTTAGATGGTGATTTTCCAAAATCTAGGGGTTATTTCTTAAATAACCACATTATAGTTATTATGAGATGAATACTATAAACTATTGATTTCAAATTTCTCTAATTGTCCCACTAACGTTCTGCTGTCCTTTTTAGTGAAAGAACAGATTATTTTTCCTTCTTTTGGTCCAGAATTCAGTCCATTATCATACACTTCTCTCTTTGGGGAGAGTTGCTTGATTTTGTTTGTATGAAATGATGTTGATATGTTTGAAGTATATGGTCAATTTATTAATAAAAAATCTATCAATTTGGCATCAATGATTTTTTTTTTCTGGCTCATAATAGAAATTTTACTTCATTGAAAATTTGTGTGGTGGTGGTATATTTATAAGAGCAGGTATTTGCACCCCCCTCCACCCCTGGCCTACCATGCATCTGTGTAATATTTGGTACTTACATCTGGCTTCCATTAATTCTTCCTTCTTACCTTTCAGAAACGCCAAAGTCTTGTAGTAAGTCTTCTAGAAACTCCACCCCAGTTCCTTCAAAGCAGTCGGCCAGGTGGCAGGTTGCAAAAGAGCTTTATCAGACTGAAAGTAATTATGTAAATATATTGGCAACAATTATTCAAGTAAGTATAAATTTGGTTGTGAAGTGATTTTTAGTATTCCTAAGTATAAATGAGTTTTTCTCATTTTTGTTCTTAGTTTCATACCTTTTTTTTTTCGAAGATACTATTTCAAACAAAATTATATATCCATATAATCTGAACATAGGAGTTAAAAATGAAAATGTGTGGTAAAAACTGCTGTTAGAGGAATGCCATAACCATAGTAGTACCTGTTATTTAGAAATGGCACTGTTTTTTTAATGACTTTAAAGACAAAAGATTGTCAATGCAGTGATCTTAAGCAACATGCATTGATGCATTTCTGTAATCCCAGTGACCTGGGAAGCTGAGACAGGAGAATTGCACTTTGTGGTTTTGACAGTCTTACTTAAATCACACAAGTTTGTTGAAGAAGCTTTCCTCTGTAACATCCTGGTTTTATGTACTCTTTGGTTAAGATTGACACAAGTGACCCCAATTTGGTTCTGACTGCTTTCACATTGCCAGGGCATTGCATTTATATTTGGAAGTGGTAGGAAGTTTTTCTGAAAGTGTGTTTCACGGTCATTGCATTAGTGCTGTATGCATTTGGAAAAAGATTGTCTAAACAGTAGCAATGAGCTTAACAATACTGTCAGTAATTCTTCACTAATCATTTTAGGAGACATGAAATATGCAGCGGTCAGTTGGAAATAAATGTGAGCTCATTGCTTACCAGTATTAAAATGCTCTGGGAAGTTATTTCTGAAGAAAAATAATGAATCCTTATAGGATGAGATTAAAGAAGATATTAAGAAATAAACTGAAATTTGGAGTTCTGAAAGATATGATAAGATATCATTTTGATGTCCGTAGAAAGGATAAATGTGTTTTAGGGAATGAAGGAGGTAGTTTAATGTATTGTCAGTAAACGGAAGAGACTACCAAACAGATCTTTGAATAGAAAAATGATTTGGTTCGATTTTTAATTGACCTTTATTTGAATTCTTAAAATGACTCATTAAGGTCCAACCTAATGATGATGAGTTGCAATGCACAAATAAGAAATGGAAAGAACCTGGGTGTGGTGGGTACCCCTGTAATCCCAGCACTCCAGGAGGCTGAGGCAGGGAGATAGCCCTGGGGCCAGCTAGAGTACATTGTGAGTTCAAGACTCTGTCTCAAAAGACCAAGGAAACAAAAAAGAAAAAAAAAAAAAATGGAAAGAATTCTTTCTTGGTGGGCATAGACAAGTTATTGTTTATAGTTAATTTTTCATTTAGCAGTAGTCAGGGTTGTATGAGGCTCTCTGCTGTATTAAACTCTACTTGCTTTAAGTCAGTTTTGTTCTTTCTCAAGGGAAAACATCCTAGATGTGTTTCTTGTTGGAGTGTTTTCTTGTTGGAGTGTTTATAGTGAGCCAAAATGTGGTTGAGTAGTAGAAAATTCCTTCAGCATCACCCCTCATGCACTTTGGTAGTGTTTATTACCTAGAAATACAAATTCTTTCAGACTATGGTAAAATACACTAAAGTTTTAGAATTCTAATTTATTTATCAATTAAATTCACTAAAGCTTTTGAAAAGGATGTTATTTTAAAAGGCAATTATTAAATGAACACAAGTTTCATACCACTTTGCTTAGGATAAACTCTTCAAAGTTTTTATGTAAAAGATTGTAATCTAGTGCTGTCTTTAAGCTTTAAGATTAGTGTTTTATTCTTTGGAATTGGGTTTGGAATAACCTTATTTTAATGTAGCCCCTCCTCCAATTAAGTGATTATTTAGAAATTTCTTTATTCTGTATAATAATACTCTGGTGCCTTTTAATAAGAAAAGTACTGTGCCAAGTGCTAAAGAGGATTTCTGTTTTTAAAAGGTGCCTAGACTGGAAGAGGAGCAAAAACCTATGCGACTAATTATAATAACACATAGAAGGTTATGAGCGTCACAAGGGAGATTTAGATTTGTAAGATGAGAATTTTATTATTATTCCAGTTTAGGGAAGGTGTTGGAGTGGAATTTTCTATGGTGTGTGTATTGGAAAAGCATGAAAGGAACAGTTGAAGTGAAATTTAAAGTGTAGATATGATGTTCCACGCAAAGAATGTGGGTGGGAAGTCTTTCAGACTGAGCAAACAATATAGATAGGAAGTATATCATTCAAAGCAGATTAGTCAGTAAGGGCAAGCTAGGCATATGGACACAGTGAGAGTTGGGGTAAAATTGCCTGTACCAGCCTGCTGAAGGCCTCTGAGTAGTGTTTTCGTCCGTAGGCTGCAGGAGAATTTTTGATGTGAAGAGAGAATAATGATGTCATCTGACTTGCATTTAGGGATTGCTTGGTTCACTTTGAAGGGGATATTGAAGAGGGGAAATCATGAGGAGGAATTTAGAAGGTATTTTGGCAGTCTTCAGAGTTTGAGGCTCTGAAATTCATAGGATAGAATCAGTAAAAACAAAAAGGACAGATTTGAGAAATATTGGGAAGATAGTTTCAATAGTTTTAGCTAGCTAATTTTGTATAAGGCAGTTAAAAGCAAAGTTCAGCATATTTTAAGATTACTTGGAGGTTTTAATGAACCTTGATGTATTTTGGCTGTCTGAATATTTTTGTTTAGGACTTTCAACGAAATGCTCCTTAGATGAAGGAATGCTTTTAAAGGATTTCAAGCGTCTTTGAAAACTTTTTTCCTCAATCCCATTTGTTTCCCTCCCATCAGAGGTAGTCATTATCTGAAATTTTGTGCTTATAGATCATAGATCTGTCAATGTATAAGAAAATAAGATACAAAAATATAATTATATATTTAAAGGGTCTTGGTTTTTCACAAATACAGTTGTTCTTGAGATCCGTCTTTGTCATTGCATGCGCTGCAGTGACCTCTTCCTGTGTGAATACACACATTTAACTATTATAACTATTTAACTGTTACAACATTTAACTGTTATAATGTGCATAGGGTTATTTAAAACTTTTTTTTACTTTTTGTTTTCATTTTATTATTACTTGCAGTGTGCTGTGAATATTCTTATATAAAAATGATTCCTTGAGAACAGATTTGGGATGAGAAAATGGAATTGTTGAGTCATAGGCTATGTACATTTTCAAATTTACTAGTGATAGAAGGGAGACCAGGTTTTGTCTTTGCCCACTGAGGTGAAACTTTAATCAGGTTCAGGACTGGGGATTTAGCTTAAGTGGTAGAACACTTGCCTAGCAAGCACAAGGTCCTGAGTTTGATCCCCAGTACCCCCAAAAAAGAAACACTTTAATCAGGTTAGGTAAATGTCCTTGGAGGCCAAAATTGCCATTAGTATTTAACTTTCAGCTTTCTAAGTAAACTAAACTTAGCTGAGTATGGTGGTACTTGTACCCCAACATTCTGGGAGGCTGAAGCAGGAGGATTTGAAGTTTGAGCCCAGCTGGGCAACTTAGCAAGACCTTTTCTCAGATAGAAAATAAAGCAGGGTTTGTGATAAAGCTTAGTGAAAAGGCTCTGGGTTCACTCCCCAATATGGTGAAAAATAAAGGATTGTTTACTCAGTGGTAGAACTCATGCTTAGCTTACCCTGAGGCCCTGGGTTTCATCCCCTATAACAATTCTTACTCTTCATGTAGTTCCTTACAATTTGTAGTATTTAACTTTCATTCAACTCATTCTGTTCTTTGTGTTACTGTTGACATTCATTTTGCTTCTGCATACAAAAGGTGCTCAAAAAATACAGTGAATGTTTAAATTTTTAAAATGCCCTTAGCAGTAAAAGAAAAATTGACACTGACCTCCCCCCAATACTCTCTTACTTTGAACACATACTCCATCATTTCTTGCCACTCTGAAGTGCTTCTGAAAGTCTTCATTTGTGTCTTTACAAGGTCTTTACTAAAAAAATAAATAAATACAGTGAATGCTGCTGCTACTTGTAAAAATCTTAGTGTGTCCTCATCCACCTTATTCACTGGATTCAACTCTTCCCCAAAGTCAAAATGACCATGAAAGATAAACATTTTCAGTTGATTCAGGACATCGAAGCAACCATGACAGCCAGCAGAACCAAAGGCATGCATGGAAGAGGACTCCAGCTCTTTTCAAGAGGTGTCAGGGATGATGAGATTAGTGTGTTTGAAGAAAGGGGAATATTTTGAGGGGGTTTAATGTGAGTGTCTTTTACTGTAATAAATTTTTAAATATAAATACACTTTTAGAGATCACACCTCTGTGTTAAGAGCCCAATAATACATTATTTTTACTTTTAATAGTCAAGAGACTTTAAAATTTTACTTTTAAAACCAATTTATAATGGGCAAAAATCTTGAGCAAAGTTATTTTTACTAATTGAGGATTTCTTTCAATTGTGATGTAGTTTTATGAATTTTGGCACGTGTGAAGGATTATGTAAGCACAATCAGGATACAGAACTTTTTTATCCCTGAAAAGCTTCTTGGTGCTCTTCCTTTATAAATCATGTCCTTTTTTCACGCGTCTACTGGTAACAAGTGATCTGTCTCTTCTCCTTTATTACTTTAATATTTATCTTTTTTGAGAATATCATATAAATGTAATTATGTCATATATAGTCTTTTGAGGCTGGGGTCCTTTAGCCACTGAATCACCTAACTGTGTGTGTCAATAGTTTGATCTTTTTGATTGCTAAATGGTATTCCATCATATGGATGTACTGTAGTTTATTTCTTGACTCATTAAAGGACATCTGAGTTGTTTCTTGTATTTGGTCATTATGAATAAAGCTACTATCAACCTTTATGTACAGGTTTTATCTGAACATAAATTTTTTTTTTCTCTCGGGTAAATACCTAAGATTGGTATTGTTGGATCATATGGAAAGTAGTGTTTGACTTCATCAGAAACTGCCAAATGTTTTTCCAAAGGTGCGATACAATTTTGCATTTTTGTCAGCAATATATGGACGTTCTAATTGCTCATATCCTTACCAGTGCTTAAAAGTAAGTAATTTTTATTTTAGCCATTCTACGAGGTATTGTAATGATATCTCATTGTGGCATTATTTTTTCATTTTCAGGAGTAATGAACCTCTATTGTCATCTTCATTCGACGTCCATTGCTTTCCTATAGAAGGGACTATTCAAGTTTATTGCCCATTTTAAATTTGGATTATTTCCTTCCTGAGTTTTGAGAATTCTTTATATATTTTGGATATTAGTTCTTTGTCAGATAACATGATTTGAAAATTTTTTGTGGGGAGGTGCTGGGGATGGAACTCAGGGCCTAGCACTTGCTAGGCAAGCACTCTACCACTGAGCTAAATCCCTGGCCCCCTACAGATATTTAAAGTACACCTTATCAGTGTTATCATTTACAGATCATACCCTTGAGGTCCTGTCTAAGAACTCTATTTAAGCCTAAATCATGGATCAATTTTTTTCTGCAGGTTTCGCTATTTTAGGTTCTATACTTAGGCCTATGATCCATTTTGAGTTAATTTTTGTGTAAGGTGTTATATTTGGCTGATGTTCATTTATGGCTATGGGAAATAGTGTTCTGATATCATTTGTTAAAGGACTGTCCTTCCATTGAACTGCTTTTGTACTTTTGCAAAGAATTACTTGGCCATATTTGCATAGGTTTTTTTTTTTTTATGGACTTTAATTCTGTTCTGTTGATCCGTATATGTTTTAACCTTACCAATCCCATACAGGCTTAAATACTGTGTCTTCATAGTTAAGAAATTCCTTTGCTTTTCCCTATCGTACTTAGAATCGTATTTTCTATATCTGCAAAAGAATTCTAGAACTTTGATTGGCTTTGTTTTATTTAAAATGAACGAATCAACTTGTAGGGGAATTGACAGTATTGCTGTCTTGTCTTTGAACCCATGACTGTATGTCTTTATTTAGTGCTCTGATTTCTTTCATCTGCTTTCTGTGGTTTTGAGCATATGTACATGTTTTATTATACTTCATTTGTTTTGATTTTCTTTGTTATAAATGATATTGCTTTTAAAATTTTATTTTCAACTTGTATAATTACTGATATGTAGAAATAGATGTATATGTGTACTGCCCTTGCATTAGTTCTTTGAGTTTTTTCCCCTGTTTTTGGTTTTGGTTTCGTTTCTTTTTTAGATTGATACAAGCAATAGCGTGTATATAGACAGATCCTACAGCATCACATCTACCCTCTTTCTCCTAAGTGCAGTTTCTACACTATGATTTCTAAAACATTTAGAACTTGTATTAAACATGTGTCTGGAAATAACTGATTGCTTATTGCTTTCTGCTGTGTAACTTTGATAAAGAAGTAGAAATTATTCTGGTAACCATTTAAATGATTGCTTTTTTTCTAAAAAGATGAACTTTTTTTTTAGCTTCTAACATGTGATAATATTTCATGGGTCTGTTTATATATACTTGTACCTCAGCATACATAAGTGTATAAGTAAATGAATAGAAAATCTTAGAGAAAAAAAAAATCTCAAATTTAAGGAGAGTATTTTCTATTTATTTTTTACTTCATCATCAACATCTCATTTCTCCTTCAGCACTGTCTATATTTTAGACTTTAAAAAAAAAACTTTGTTTTTAACAATCTACCTAAACTACACGTTTTTTCCATTTAGCTATTTCAGGTACCGTTGGAAGAGGAAGGACAACGTGGTGGCCCTATCCTGGCACCAGAAGAGATTAAGACTATTTTTGGTAGCATTCCAGATATCTTTGATGTACATACTAAGATAAAGGTAAATATGTATATAGTAGGTTGGTAACAATTTTTTTGATTATGCATACTCATTATAATCTTTCAGGTATTTCCAATAACTAAGTATGTTTTATACTTAAAACTTCTTACTGTATTGGTTTCTTTGAATCACTTGTTCTGTTGTTCTGTACTTGTTCCCTCATTTTTTGATTTCTGTCAATACTTATAATAAGAGTTAAGGTTTTATGAAATTTTTTCCATAGAGATAAGTGGTTCCTAGTATTATTTTTCTTACTTTCTATTGTAGTTGCTCTTGGGTTATATATGTTTGTTTCTATCAGTTGTTAAAAATATGTAACTCTGGGAGGGGCCTAAACATCACTTATTTCTCTATTTATAGGCAGATAAATGCCAAAACTAAGACAGTGCTGTCCTCCTCTTAACTGATTAGCCTCCTTTTTCTTTGTGAGATGGGGTCTTGCAGTGTTGCCTAGTGTTAGGGTTTAGATCTAGAACATCCCCTCAAGTCTGGTGTGTTCAGAGGTGGGGCTTTTGGAGGGTGTGGGTGCTGTGTTCATCAGCAGACTAATCCACTGATGAGATCACGGCTAACTGTGCTGTTGGGAGGTGGGGCCTGGCTGGAAGAGTGTGTAACTGGGGCTGCCTCTGAAGGGTTTGTCTCCCCTCTGTTTCCTCCTTTCTAATTTAGCTTCCTGACTGCTGTAGGTTGAGTAGCTTTCCTCAGCGAGCCTTCCATCGTGCCCTTTGGGCTTTGGAGCTAGCCAAATCCCCCAGACTGCGAGCCATGTCAGACCTCTTGTCTTTTACCTGGTTGGTCTCAGGTATTGTGTCTCAGAGAAAAGAAAGCTGGTACACCGAGGCTGGTCTTGAGCTCCTTAGAGAGTTCCTCCTGCTTCAGCTTCCTCTAGGAATTATATAGAAATTATAGGTGCATACCAAGATTACTAAAAAAAAGTTTGTTTTACTCTTATTTTTCCTTTTTGGTAAAATTAAATGACAATTTATTAATTTTCTCCTTGAAACATCCCAAATTAATGTTTTATTCTACATTCTAATTAAAGAATCAATATAAATTTTAGAATGTTTTCAAAGAAAAACATTAAATTGCTTTTGATTTTTAATGTACATCATGAGCATAAAGATATAAAAGATCTATAGGGTAGTGAGAGTACAGTTTATCAAATGCATATGTTTTGTATTTTATCAAAATCTCAATCATATTTCCACTAATTTCTAGATCTAAGTTGAACTCAGAAGCCCCCTTTTTTATCTTAAAGTACTTAATGGAGCCATTGAACCCAGGGCTTCGTGCATGCTAGGCAAGCACTCTCCCACTGAGCTATGCCCTTAAACTTTTTAAAATAGTATTTTGAGAGAGAGTCTTGCTGAGTTGCCCCGGATGGCTTTGAATCGGCAGCCCTCCATCACAGCCTCCGCAGTAGCTGGGATTATAGGCATTCACTGCTGTGCCAGGCTGGAGCAATCTTCATTTGCTTAAAATACTACAGTTTTGGCTAGTTTATCTTTGTTTCCACTTATGATACTGAACATTTGAAAAAGAAAGTAGTTTTGGAATATCATTGTTTCATAAGAATCCCCGAGAAGCACAAAGAAAGTAGAGAGTAAAGTTGATTTTTATGTTGGTGTTCTGCTACCAACTGTGGATCAGTTTGAATTTGTATCAGTCATTTAGTTAGGGTGTATAACAAATGTTACACTTTCATGTGTACAGGATCATAATCTTAACATTTTCTCTGATTCAGTGGAGCTTTGAAAATGGTTATCACCCTTTAGTCTTCCATATGTAATGTAATTTTTAAGTTGCTTCTGAAAGGTTGAATTACCAATACTTCAACTACTTTTTTTAGCTGATTTCAGATTAGCCTTACATTTAAACATCTTGAAGCTTATGTTCTTTTCTGTCATGAAAGCAGCCTGTGCTGTCAGGTATCTGTAAAGTCAGGAGAAAAGAAAAAGACTAAAAAAATACTCATAATCTCATTATCCAAATATGCCTGAAATTTGTTCTATCGTCTATCTTTTTCATGGATAGCAGGTTTTTTCTTTAATGTTCAATGTAGCCAGCTAGCTGTCTGTTGAATGTTACCCAACTGTTGGGCAAGAAATTGATGTTATTATTGGTCACATGTTACACATATGAAAGTATTTTGCATAGAGATTAAATAATTTGTTACAGTCAATCATCTAATAATATTGGATCGAGAATTTGAACCTTTGTTGCCTTGTGCTGAATGCTGTGGAGTCTCAATAATTGAGAGACGGAGACAAGATGATGATAAGACAAAAGTTCATAGCCAGCCTGAGCAGCACAGACAATAAAAACAGAAGTTCTAACTGATGTAGTCTAGATTATATTGGCAACACTGTGAGTTTTTTTCTGTTTTATATGATAATCTTCCAAACATCTCCCCTAATTTATATTAAATATATAAGTAAGAAAATACAGTTAATAGCATCTTATTGAGGATTACTGTCTGTAAGGATTTTTCTTTGTGTCTTACAAATACTAAGAAGCTGTGTCCAAGGGCCAAAGACTAACAAACCCCAGAGCTGGTATTTAAATCTCAGTAGTCAACACTAGAATCCACTACATTGTAGTCTCCAAAGGTTAGACTTACTTATAACTGTTTTCTTTTTTTCTTTCAAGTGCAATTTTGAATAGTTAAGCCTTTCTAGTTCTTGGACTTGAGTTGAGGTATTCGTACTTTGAGTTCACTTTTATGCTACCAAAGTAGTCCTTTTTCTTTTTAAACTGTTTTGAATCTGTTAGTATAGAATAGTGGTTCTTGAGTTATTTGGTCCCAGTCCCCCATCTCTTTTTTTTAACAAAATGTTTGAGTGTGTGTGTTTTATTTATTTTCATTTTGTAGCACTGAGGATTGGGTCAGGGCCTTGTGCATGTTAGGTATGTGCTTTTCCATTGAGCTATATCCCCAGACCTATGTGAGTTTTTGTCTTTAGGTATTAGCTACATTCCAAATTGAAACAAAATTTGAAATTTTTAAAAGATGCATCAAATTTTTAAGTTTCATTGATATACAATTTACATGTTTTAAATTGACCTATTTAAACATATACAGTTATTTTACCTTATTGTGTAGTATGACTATCATTATGAGTCTGTTTTAGAATATTTTCCCTCTGCATCCCCAATAAGATTCTTTATTCTCATTTATACTTAATTCCTGTTCTTCAGCCCAGCCTTAGGCAACCACTAACACTTTCTATGAATTGGTCTTTTTCTGGACATTTCATGTATGTGCATTTATATAGTATACCGTCTCTTAGGTCTGGTTTCTTCTTAGCATGTTTTTGAGGTTCGTGTGTGATTGTAGCATGTTAGTCATTTGTTCCTTTTCATGATAAAATAATGTTTCATTATATTCATAATACCAAACTTCTTTATTCATTTACTAGATAATTAACATTTGGGTTACTGGGTTGGGTGGTAATTTTATATTTTAAATATTTAAGAGATTGCCAGGATTTTTCACTACCACCAGTAATGTATTGAGGCTTTTAATTTTTCCACATTATCATCAATAGTTGTTACTACCTTTATGTTTTCTATTCCAAGTTACAACCACTCTAGTGGGTGAAGTGGAATCTTGTAGTTTTAATTGGCACTTCCCTAATGATTAATGATGTTTAATAGCGTTTCATGTGCTTACTAGCAATCTGTAATCACCTTTGGTGAAATGTCTGCTTAGATCTCTAATCAAAGAGTGTCATTTTATTGAGTTGTAAGCATTCTCTTTAAATTCTATATATATAGAATCTTTTTTTTTTTTTTTTTTGGGTGCTAGGGATCAAACTCAGGGCATTATACTTGCAAGGCAAGCACTCTAACCACTGAGCTAAGCTAAATCCCCAGCCCTATATCCTTTTAAAATATAATAATTTTTAATTTTTATGAAATCTAGTTTTTTCCTCTTGTGGACTGTGCTTTGGGTGTCATAGCTAAGAACTTGTGCAGAGTCCAAGATCTTAAAGATATCCTCCTTTGCTCTCTTCTAAGAATTGCTTTGTTTGAGATAAGGCTTTAAGTTAGTCTTTTTTAATGGAGGAATGATGTCTAATTTAAAAATGTAATATTAGTTTAAAATAATAATTCATTAAATGGTAACATCAATATCTTTATGAAAAAATAACTAATTTCCAAAACAAATAATTAGCAAGAAGAATAGTGTTACTACATATTGTAATTTTTTTTAACCATCTGGTTTAATGGAAGATTGATTCTCATATCTGCTTCTCCATTTTGTTGCAGTAACACAGATCATGTAGCCTCTAGAAAACTGTGTACTTATAAGAGAGGGAGAGTGAGAAAGTAAAATAATGCCTTAGCATAATACAGAAAATATTTTTAATCTCATGGATCCCACTGCCAGAGTCTTTCGGATGACACTCTGAGAATCTGTGATATGAGTGTATTGATTGATTTCTACTTTAAAATCACTGATCACTTAGAATTTCAATTTAGGGCACATCATTTCTTGGCATCTCATTTTATCATCGGATTTGTGTTTTGTCATACAGCTTTTAAATGTCTTCTAAATCTTTACAAATATATAATATTTTATAATGACTATGAGGAATTTTGTATAGCAGGGATTAGCAAAGTATGGGTCATGGACCAAATCCAGCCCATGCTTGTTTTGGTAACCAGATTCTTATTAGAACATATCCATACATATTTGTTTATGGATTATTTCTGACTGCTTCTATTCTGCGGAGCTGAGCAGTTAAGACAGAAATCGTTTGACTCGTAAGTTTTGAAATACTTACTATCTGGACCTTTAAATTAAATTTGCTGACCCCATTATAGGACACAGTTTTCAATGACTTATGTTAAATGTTTTAGCAGCAGGTTTAAACAGTTTTCTATTATAACACAAATCAGCCTTACTAATAAAAGATATTAGACTTTCATATTTGGAAGTCTAGGCTTAGTCTTATTGACTTGAATGCTATTTATACTTTCTTAGTTGATTTTTTAAGAGAATTTTTTTTTGTAGGCAAAAAATTGCCTTGGTGGGAAAGGATGGGATATTAATTATTTTGTACATCAAATTAAGATACTTTTCAAGTGCTTCCTTTTAATGAATATCCTGGAAATAATTAAAAGATGTTCAAGAAGCTATCAAATTTAATTTTAAAAGTCTCAATTTGTGTTATTTCAGGATGATCTTGAAGACCTTATTGTTAATTGGGATGAGAGCAAAAGCATTGGTGATGTCTTTCTTAAATATGTAAGTATTTTATTCTTTTTTTTTTTTTAAGTTTTCAGATTAAAATAATATCAAGGACTGGCAGGAAAGGAAATTTACTTGTTTAAATGTGAGAAGTTTTAAAACTTTGACATGGTTGTGTTTATAAAGTATATTGAAATTGTTCTTGACCTCTGACACATGCTTTCTATATACAACACAAGATCATCATTAGGGGAACACTAATTGTTGCCCTGTGTTAAATACTTTTACTATGCATCAAATTATTTGCCCTACATAAATAGTCACAGTTCCACAACTTTTTTTAAACTTCGAGGATTTTTTCCTTTTCTCTTAATTGATGTCACTTTTTCTTGTCATTATGCTTCTGTTTAAGGGTTTCAATGAATTGACTCTTCTTTAGTAGTGTAAAAGTCACATAGCTTAAGTTTATAAAATATGTTCATTTTGATGGAGTACCATGAATAGGATTTGTTACACACATCTTTTTAAATGTCTTTGAATACCACTTATAAAGTTTTGGCCTTGAATACCTGTCCTTTTGTTTTCACCTCTCCCTCACTATCTTCCTTACTATATAGTCTTTTAGATGTTTTTTGGGGTGGAGGCTGTTGGTTGAGAATTGAAATATGTAAATTATTGCTACAGATCTTTTTGATACTTTGTCTCCTTGGTTAGCGAAAATAGCTTTCCTCTTTCTGTTTGTGTTTTTGGCTAACAAATGAGTCTTTTAATGGTGGTTTATTCTCTTTAGTAAATAATAGCATGCTTTTATGTTGTAGATAGATCAGCTCTAATCCATATATTTTGAGTTGACAGAATTTTTAACATTTTTCATATTTGTATCAATAAAACGTGCTGTAATATACTTTTGTTTCTGGGTCTTTATTTGCTTTTTAAACATTAGGCTATGTACCAATTGATGCACTTTGCTTGGCAATTAATACTCTCTACTGAGAAGTTTGTAAGATAGATTTCTGTGTTTAGCTTATGAAGACAATTACTTTGAAGCTAATGTGTGAAATGACGACCTTTTTTTTTTACTATTAAGTTGCTTTAAGAGGGACATGCAAAACAAATTAGTGATTCTTTGCCTTTTCTTTTTCCTAGTCAAAAGATTTGGTAAAAACATACCCTCCCTTTGTGAACTTCTTTGAAATGAGCAAGGAAACAATTATTAAATGTGAAAAACAGAAACCCAGATTTCATGCTTTCCTCAAGGTAATGTACATTTCCTTCAAATAAAAATTGAGTCATTTCTGAAGGAATTAAAATTTAAAAATTAAGTACATGGTAACTGTTATGGTTTGTGTCTAGATGTCTCCCCAAAGCCTCATGTGGTAAGAGATAGGTGGATCTAGAGTGTGTGGTTACTAAATTAATCTACTGATCGGTTTGGCATGGTTCTGCTGGGATCAAGGATGTGAAACTAAAATTAAGGGTATTAAGATTAAGGGTGGGAGTGCTGCCCGCCCTAAAGACAGGTAGCCTAGATAAGATATAAGATACAGGAAGAAGCTAATTAGCTGCTTGCTTGCATTTCCTTGTCTACATTCCTTGTATTTCTCACTTTACTTTGCTGCTGGTCTGCCATGCCAGTCCACCCTGCCTCTACAATGCCGCCCTGCCTCGGACCCAGCGGACTATACACTGAAACCTCTGCAGACTATAAGCTAATAAACCTTTCTTCCCCTAACTTTGGGTGTCGAGTATTCTGTCCCAACAACGAGAGAAAAGTATCTAAAACAGAATTTGGTACCAGGAGTGGGGTCGTTGCTGGGACTATACTTGACCATGTAGTTTAGCAGCCTTTGGAGTTGGCTTGCGGGAAGGAGAAGAGTTAGGAAAACTTTGGAAATGTCACCTACAAGAGAAGCCCTGAAAAACCTTCGTAGGTTGATAGCAGGGGATTCTGGTCAGAGCTCAGAAGACCAGAATGCTGAGAGGAAATTTGCTGGTACGGACCAGGCTCAGGAGATTTCTGCTGGGAAGAAGGACTGTGTTGGCTGCTGGATTCCAGACCATGTATGTTACGGCTTGGCAGAAAGTTTGTCTGAATTTTGCTTGTGTCCAGAGACTTTGCCTAAGACTGAGATTAAGGGCAGCGGACTAATTAATCTTGTAAAAGAAATTTCAAGGCAGTCTAATGTTGAGGCAGTGGCATGGCTATTGTTGGGGGCTTTTAGCCAGATTTATGTTAAAAACCAAGAGCAAACAGCCCAGCAGAATGATTCAAAATGTTGTGAGTTTGCCCATAAAGGAAGTGCCAGTAAAGTTGTGGCCTGCAAAGATGAAATGAAAGAGAGACTCGTTGCTGAAGAAACCAGCAAAAAAAGCTGGATATTTCAAAAGATGAAAGAAAAGATGGCCCAAGGACATCACAAGAAACAGCAGAACTCCAGCCTTTACAGCCTCCGAGTTAGAAAGGTGAAAGATTTTGCTGTGAGAAGAATGCCCCAGAGCACCATGTTCCGGAATGGCGACAGCCTAAGGAAGTTGGTCCTTGAGATTTGGTTCAGAGCACTCAACAATCCAGGCACATGACCACCACAGACAAACAAGAAAGAAGCTTGGTTTCTGCTCCAGCTGGCGACAGACCCTGGCGTCATCCTCGTGGCCCTGGCTTTAAGTTCATACAGAATACAAGAGTTATGGGGTCAAGAAGGCTTCCACCCAGATTTCAGAAGAAGGCCTGGGAGGCCAGGCAGTGTGCCCCTGAGAGGGCAATATGTAAAGCTGTGAAGGTGAAGCCGAAGGTACACTAGAGACCCCAGAAATTTAGAGGAGCCAGGAACGTAGATCACCTGAAGAAAACTACATTGAGGGAGCAGAACCAGCCCAAGAGAAAAGCCATGAAAGCTGCGACCACTAGAAGTGCTGTAGGGGCGGAGCCACCCAAGCCCCTTGGAGTTCAGACTTCACCACAGATCGCCTCTGATGCTACACCTGGAACTACAGGACTTAATGTTTGCCCTGCTGGATTTCAGAATTGCTTTGGTCCCATTCCTTTGTATCCCCCTATTTATACCTTTCGGGATGGTAATGTTTATCTGTGCCACTGTATGTTAGAAGTGTTTAACCTTCTTTTCATTTGTACAGAGGTTTACAACTAAGAGTTTGCCTTAAATCTCAGAGGAGATTTTAGATTTAGACTTTTCAGCAATGCTAAAACTGTTAGGACTTTGACAACTCTTAGAGATAGACTAAATGCCTTTTACATAATGGGCTATACACGAGTCTTTGGGGGTCCAGGGGCAGAATGTTATGGTTTGTGTCTAGATGTCCCCCCAAAGCCTCATGTGGTAAGAGATAGGTGGATCTAGAGTGTGTGGTTACTAAATTAATCCATTGATCGGTTCGGCATGGTTCTGCTGGGATCAAGGATGTGAAACTAAAATTAAGGGTATTAAGATTAAGGGTGGGAGTGCTGCCCACCCTAAAGACAGGTAGCCTAGATAAGATATAAGATACAGGAAGAAGCTAATTAGCTGCTTGCTTGCATTTCCTTGTCTACATTCCTTGTATTTCTCACTTTACTTTGCTGCTGGTCTGCCATGCTGGTCCACCCTGCCTCTACAATGCCGCCCTGCCTCAGACCTAGCAGACTATAGACTAAAACCTCTGCAGACTGTGAACTAATAAACCTTTCTTCCCCTAACTTTGGGTGTCAGATATTCTGTCCCAACAACAAGAAAAAAATAACTAAAACAGTAACGTTACTAAAACTATTCCCATGTAAAAATGTCAGAGTCCTATCTTTTAATTTTAGTTGTACCTGTGGCTTGCAATGATGCTTTGGCTTCAGAAGGTTTGACATAATAGGTAGTGGAGGCCCAGAGGCAATTGAGCAAATGAGAGTGTCCTATGCAGTTATTGTATTTAATTTGTTAAACAGGGCCTTGGTGTGTAGTCTAGGCTGACCCCTCACTTTGGAATCCTCCTGCCTCAACCTCCCGAGTGCTGGGATTACAGGTGTGTGTCACCTGGCTCAGGTGGTTATTTGAAAAAAAAAAAAAAAAGAAAACAGGTTATACATAGCTTTCAAAACACTTAAAGATTTCCCAGGGAGATTTTGTTTTGCCTTTAATGATTTTCTTTTTTTCTGACCAGTTTATTATTTGTTTACTTAATGCTGTCAAAATAATTAATATTTTAAAACTCTTGTAAATAGTGTAGACCTAACAAAAACTTATGAGAGGATTTGTAGGAGTGTGTAGAGGAACTCACTTTCTGCATATGATGTTAACCACAGTAATCTGCCACAGAGCAATAGCTATCCCATTCTTTCCCCATTAGCTCTTTTCAGGGACACTGAAGATGAGATGTAATGTGATAAATGCAGGGTATTTAATATTTTTAGGAAAAATGTTTTTAAATGTCGAATAAATTAATTCCTTTCAGATAAACCAAGCTAAGCCAGAATGTGGACGACAGAGCCTTGTTGAACTTCTCATCCGACCAGTACAGAGGTTACCCAGTGTTGCGTTACTTTTAAATGGTACTTGTCTCATCTGTTTTCAGATTATTGCAGATACTTTCATGAAAGGTCTAAAAAAGTTGAAAATTTTCTTATTTTCAGAGATTTTTAGAATTCAACATTAAAACTTACATATCTTTTACACAGAAAACATCCTTATGGGTAATTTAGCAATTCACTCTTTGAAAAATAGTCACTGATGCTACAGAAGTTTAGTCTGGCCTGAAATCTTTTCTTCTGATATTGCTTATTTTGACTAGTTTTGCGTCTTTTCTCTTTCCACTTAAAAAATTCACCTACAAAGAGATAATCCATGTCTCAAATAATTTTAGTCCTTTTTTGAATTTTAGCTACGTTCTGAGAACATGGTGTGATGCTTAGGTTGTTCAGTGTACTCTTGAAGGCTGTATCTGTTTATTTTAGACCATAAATTAGAAATATCAGGAGGGGGTTTATAGGAATTTTTATGAATAAATTTTCCCTGTGGTTAAAATAATGATATGCATGCCTTTATATTTAGCTACTAAAGTAGTGATTATTTTTAGGATTCATTCAGGTTTCATTATGTTTTTAGAAATTAAGGTATGAAAACCACAAAGAGGAAAAAATGTGTAGTAAAAGATTTTTGATCCCTAAATTTATAGTAATATGTATAGCAATTAATGAGGCTAATTTTGTGACTTTTTGGCTGATATGAATTATAGTACTAATCAAAAAACTGATAATTTTTATTTTCTGTAGTTCACTGATGTAATTGAGAATTATTAGTTTATAAAATGATTTGCCCGCAGTTCTTTTCAATGTTGTACTGGTGATTGAATCCAGGAATGCTCTACTGCTGTGTTGTATTCCTAGTCCAATTTTTATTTATTTATTTAATGCTTTTTACATCTATTTTAAAAATATCTTTGAATGTGTATTTTCACTTCGAAGTAAACAGATAGTTCTTTTTGAATGACAGCATACAACTCAGTACACAAAAAAATACACAGAATCACCTAATCCTTAGTAAATTATCCTTTTAAATAATGTTAAGTTGATTTTTTAAAAAAATATATTAAAACATACAAAAAGTACAGTGTCACCATGAGCCCAACTTAAGAGCCCACGCAGTTCTTTGAAGGTTTCACCCCAAAGCTTATGTCTCTTAACTGGGAATGGCAGGGAGGGAATCTAAAACAAAAATGAGCCTTGCTGCAACATCTGCATATGAGCCAAGGTATTCTGTTATACAGATGATCTGAATATAATGCAGTGTGAAAGAAATTATGTAGAGAAAGTATAAAAAGTGAGACAAAAATTCATTAGCAAATACAGATACTATGACTGGCGACATTTAAGTGTACATCTTAAATATGTTGTAAAAATCCAAGAAGATTACAAAAATTAGGCTCTGAAATTCCCTTGGTTAGAGACATATACTTATGTTGTTAATAAATATACTGAAACACCACATTAAGTTTTTATTTTTTGAAACAGGATCTCAGTAGATTGCTCAGACGAAATGGTCTCAAACTTGTCTTGCCTCAGCCTCCTGAGTGCCGAGGTTACAGGTCTGTGTCACAGTGCTCAGGTGATATTCCCATGCTGTAAAATCTATCCTGTTAGTTAGGTGTCATGGCGCGTGCCTATAATCTCAAGCCTTAGGAGATGAGGCAGGAGGATCGAAAGTTTGAGGCCATCCTGGGCTACATAGTAAGATCCATTCTCAAAATAATCAAACAGTCTTCTACAGATTTTAATGACAGTATGTAAATAGACTTTCTAGTTTCTAAAACCGATTTTTGCTGATTTGTATATTTCATTATAGTAGTAATAAAACTTGTAGAAAACCATCAAATGGTATTGTGACAAAAATGAACTTTTAAAAGAGATTTTTATGTTATTCTACATAAATGATTGGGGGGGTACAGGAGTCAGTGTGTTAAGTCTGAACTCTAGAATAACAAAATTTGCTTTTTAGGACACCAAATGCTCTCTGATCGAACTAGGTTACTTTATCAAATATTTGATGATTTCTGAACTAATTGAGAATTGTGTGTTTTCACTTAGCACCATGGAAAGAGTCTGAGGAAGCTAGGAGTCCCCAGGTCTTACTATAAAGGAATTGAGACAGCAGTGTCAGAAAATCAATGACATATTCTGAAAATTTAGTATAAACAAGGACATGAGACTCTAAACAGATATGTTAGGAGAGAGTTTTTTTTAGGGAACATGCTTGAAACATTTTTTTTAAAGATTAGATATTATCTTTAAGATAATTGGTCTGTATTAAGATTGACAGCATTCTTAAAACTGATGGAAAATCATTGAATTATTTTTAATCATGGAGAAAATATTTTATTATTACAGATCTTAAGAAACATACAGCTGATGAAAATCCTGACAAAAGCACTTTAGAGAAAGCTATTGGATCACTAAAAGAAGTAATGACGTGAGTGCATTATTTCAATATTTTATTCTTCAGAGGTAGAATAGAATTGATATAATAGTCATAAATTTGAGAAAAATATTAATGATAATTATTTGTAAAATAGCATCTAAAATACTTTTCTAATAGCATTCATACATGAGAAGTATTGTTAGTATACATTGCTTAATCAAAACACCTGTTTCAAAAATTATTAAATTATTATGTACAGAAAATAGTAATAGTTTAGACATTTGATAATGTTACAATCACAGAGACATGTTCTTCACAATTTTTTCATCATAGCTTATTTTTGTCTTCATATTAATGGAAGTGCCCAAATGTAACTTGAGAATTTGACCTTGGTGATACAAAAGCTTATATTTTTTTCTCTTAACTTTTTGTTTTTTTATCTAGAATTTTATGGCATTGAATTGATAATATTGACTGGAGTTGTATTAAAAATACAAACCCAAATTGATATGGAGAGTGAGGTAATTAGACTGTTGATTGTGAGTCTAACTTGGAAACATAGGTCTAATCAGAAATGATCTTTTCTAAAATGATGAGAGTAGAAAACTGTTGCCCTTCAGTGTTTTGCCTCATGCAAGTCACTTAAATTCTGTTTAATAGGTATATTTAAATGATTTCCGAGCTTCCATGAGGTTCTTCAGTATGAAATCTTTTCTTAAAATAGTTGCAGTAGAGCCTTTGGAAAGAAGCTTAACTTAGGCTCTAGAGAGAAGATCCAGCAGGGGTATCTTTTTTATTCTAGTATTTGAGAGAATAATGATTAAGTTAGTTAGTAACACCTTCTATTGCTGTTGAAAGCATTATATAGATACTTTTATTTATTTTATTGTTTTTCTTATCTTTTGTTTTATCAGCCAGCTTTCATGCTTTGGATTTGTTTTCCTGGAAACAGGATAATAATTTTGAGCTTATAATGATGGTGATTCTCTCTCTTTTTTTTTTTGATTCTCTTTTTTTAAGATACTGTTTAAAACTATGAAGTAGACAGTCACTGTTTACATATTTTCATGAAAGAAAAAGACTATGAACCTGTTACCTGCCCAATTTACCTGTTTAATGTGTAGAATATTCTAAGAATTAATTTATTCTATTTGTTATTTATATACAATTCAGTAAGCAAAGATATATTATGGTCATTTGTTACTTAATAACAGGATTATAATAGTGAATATACTGATCATTTGACTACTTGCCTCTCTAGTGTCAGTCTGGCTGCCATAGAGATAAGCAGAATCAATAAATCA
The DNA here is from genome assembly GCA_004026905.1 of Hystrix cristata. Lineage (NCBI taxonomy): Eukaryota > Metazoa > Chordata > Mammalia > Rodentia > Hystricidae > Hystrix > Hystrix cristata. The sequence continues at coordinate 44,346 of PVJO010010227.1, forward strand.
GGTGGTTCTTTCTCTTCCAATATTATTTGAGTATTCTGAGAATTTAGCGGATATTTCTAATACAGCTTTTTAAGTTCTTTGCTCATGGTACATTTTCAATAAATGTTAAACTATAGGAGCTATTTTAGTGCTGATTTGTGATGTTGGTTTATAAACCTTACAGAATTTGACCAGATCTAAATTCTTGAGATTCTCGAACATTTAGTCTAGGAATTAGAATTTTTATTATGGTTGATTAAAATAACCAAATACAGTAGGTAAAGAAATAGTGAGACAGCATCAATTTACTGGTTCTTGCCATTTAAGTAAACCCATAAAACTACCTTAAATTCAATCTTGGTAACTCTAGTATACATGCTTAATTTCAAAGTCTTAATTTGTTATAGATATAAATTTTTTAGTGACTTTAATATATACTTTTTCCCCCTCAAACAAGCTACATATGTTTAAAGTAAGCTTACATTTGGCATACATGGATTCCCAGGAAACCATCAGCAAAAGCAAGATAAGGAACTTTTCTACCCCCCCTATTTATTCATGCCCCTTGATAATCTATTTTTCTGCCTCCTCCTGTCCAGCACATCCCAAGACAACCATAGGGATGGTTCTTTCTATTATTATGATATGCTTCTTCTAGGATTTCTGAAATGAAATTGGATGGTATATTCTCTTTTACCTGGCCTTCGTTATTTAGAGTATTTATTTTGAGAATAGTCATAATGCTTAATAGTTCATTCCCTGTTATTTTCCATTTTATGAATATATCACTATCCATTCTTGGGTTGATGGACATTTTGATTCTAGTTTCTGGTTATTAATACAAAAAAGCTGCTATGAACATTTTAAGTCTTTTTATGGACATGTGATTTCATTGCTCTTAGATAACTTAAGGAGTAGAAATGGCTAGGTTAGATAGTAGATGTATATATAGCTTTTTAAATATTTTGCTTCTAAGATGATTGTGCTATTTTACATTACCACCAAGATTGCATGGTGAGCTGGGCATGCCTGTAATCCAGGATTATACCTGTAATCCTAGCTACTCAGGAGGGTGAACTGAGGCAAGAGGAGTGCAAGTTTGAGTATAGCCTGGGCAACTCAGCAAGACACTGCCTCAAAAGAAACATAAAATGGGGTGGGGGTGGTTGTGGCTCAGTGATTTTTTTTTTTTTTTTTTTTGCGCTTTTGAAAATAGGGGTTGAGTTCTTTATATCATATATGCTGGTTTAAAAATTCTTGTCAGATGTGTGCGTTGCAATTATTGTTTTCTTCATCTGGATTCTTTTCCTTTAAGTTTTTTACATTAAAAAAACTTCAGGGGTTCTAGATTTTGATGTATACTTTTTTTTTAAGTAGCTGGTACTTTCATAATATTATCTAAGAAAATCTTGATCTAACCCAAAGTCACAAGGGTTTTCTTCAAGGTTTCTATTCCCCCCACCCCCACTTCATTTCATACTGGAATTGAACCCAAGGCTTTGGACATACTAGGCAAAGTGCTCAGTGGCAGCACTGAGCAACATACGTATCCTTTTAACATTTTTTTTTTGACAGTCTTACTAAGTTGCCCATGTTGGGCTTGAACTTGGAGTCTTTCTTCAGCCTCCGGAGTAGGCAGTATTACATTTGTGTGCCACTATGCCCAGTTTTAGTTTTAGTCTTTAGGTAAAAAATCATGTGAGTCTATGATCCATTTTGAGTGATTTTTTTTTTTTTTTTTTTGTATATGGGGCAAGGTATAGATCAAGTTCTTTTTTTGTTTTAATATAGAAGTCTATTCTAGCACTGTTTGTTGAAAAAGAATATTCTTTCTCCATTGAATTGCTCTTGTGTCCTTGTTAAAAATCAGCTGACATGTGGGCATGGTGGTAGAGGCTTATAATCCTGCCACTCTGGGAGGCTGAAGCAGGAAAAATGTAAATTTGTGTCCAGCCTAGGCGATTGAGGGACTTAATGAGATCCTGTGTAAAAGTAGCACAGCCTAGCATAGCATATAGCATAGCTATGCTACCCCAGGACTTCCGAAAAAAAAAAAGAGAAATCAGTTGATCATAAAGTAAGGGTTTATTTCTGAACTGTCAATTCTGTTGTTCTGTAAATCTATTTTCTTAGTCTGACACAGTCTTGATTACTGTGCTTAAAATTTTGAAATTGGGCAATATGAGTCTTCCAGCTTTGTTCTTTATTTTTAAAGTTGGTTGTGCTTGTCTAGGTTCTTGAATTTGAATATGGTTTTTAGGATCATGTTGTCAATTTCTGAAAAACAATTAAAAAAAAAGTGGTGAATTTGATACGGTTTTATCAAATTTGTAGCTCATTTCAGTGAGCATAGTTATTTTAGCAATATTAAATTGTCTGACCTATGAACATTTATTTCTGCTATAGTTCTTTACTTTCTTTCAGCAATATTTTGTAGTATGCAGAATGTAAGCTTTGTATTTATGTGAAACTTATTCCTGGGTGTTTTCATATTTTTGATGCTGTTGTAAATGAAACAGGCTTCTCAATTTCATCTTTGAATGCTTCTTTGCTGGTGTATAGAAATACACTTGTTCGCATACTTTGCAACCTTGTAAGACCTTGTTTTTTTTGTTGTTGTTTGTTTTTATTTTTGTTTTTTTGAGACAGGGTCTTGCTTTGTAGTGTGGTCTGATCTTACTGTGTAGGCCCCCACCTCAAACTATCAGCAATCCTGCCTTAGCCTCCTGAGTGCTGGGATTACAGGTGTGCACCACCATACAAGGCTTGACTTTGTTTTTCATAACAAGTTTTTAGTGAATTCCTTAGGATTCTCTGTAAGCAAGAATCATATCATCTATAAATTGAGATAGTTGTACTTCTTCCTTTCCAAGCTAGATGTGTTTTCATTTTTCTTGCCCACCCTGACTAGAAGCTACAGCACAGTTTTAAATCAAAGGATGAATTTTGTCTGAATCTTGAGTTCAGAAAGAAAACATTCAGTCTTTCACCACTGGGTATATGTTGGCTGTTAGTTTTTTATTAAATTGCCTTTATCATATTGAAGTTCTTATCTGTAGTTTTTTGTAATGTTTTTATCATGAAAGTGTGTTTTGACAAATATTTTGCCTTCTGAAGTGTTCGCTTGATTGTCTTTTGTTTTATTGATAATGTGTATTTTCTGAGTTTTCTTGTCTGTGTGAGTCTAAAAATTTATCCTTTACCCCTAATTTGTTTCTGTTCATAGTATTCTCTTTCAATTGTTTATTTCTATACGATTAATAATGAAATCCTGTCTTTTACTGCTAATGTTAGTAATTTGAATCTTCAATTTTTGGGGGCATCAGCTAGCTAAAAGTTTGTTTTGTTAATTTTTTCAAAGAAGTAATTTGGATTTGTTGATTTTTCTCTTTTTTATTTCATTAATTACCACTATAATCTTACTTCCTAATTTCTGTCTGCACTTACATTGCTCCCTCATGATTGTCTTCCTTTCAGAAGGTTGCATTACTGATTTAAAATCATTCTTGTTTTCTATTAATACTCTTTTACAGCTGGATTTCCCTATAAGCCCTGCTTTGGTAGCATTCCATAAGTTTTGATACGTTATACATTTGTTTTTATTTATCTCGGTATTTTCTAATTTTTTTGTGATTTTTTTTTTGGACCCATTGGTTGTTTAGGGAGTGTGTTGTGTTGTTTAATGCCCACATATCTGTGAATTTTAATAATTTTTTTCAGTATTTCTAATGCTCCATTGCTATTAAAGAAGCAATGCTTGATTTCAGTCCTTTCAAATTTTTTGAGGCTTATTTTATGATTTACCCTGGAGAATGTTTTATGTACACTTGAGAAGAATGTGTGTTTTGCATTTGTTGGGTGAAATATTCTGTAGGTTTCTGTAAGGTCTAGTTACTTAATAGAGTGGTTCAAAATTTCTGTTTCCTTTTTGATCTTCTGCCTGGTAGTTTTATTCATTAATAAAAGTGTAGCGTTAGTGTCTTCAACTAGTAGTTTTTGGATTGTCTGTTTTCTCTTTGTTTCTGTCAGTTTTTGCTTTATGTTTTTTGGATCAACTTCATATATGTTTCTGTTATACTGTAATATATTCCTAGTGGACTGACTTGTCTTATCAAATGCCCCTCTTATCTGTATAACAATTATTGTTTTAAAGCCTGTTGTACTGTAGCCACTCCCATTCTGTATCTGCCCTCCACCCCTTGCTAGTTCCTTACACGTGCTAGGCATCCCACTAAGCTACATCACAGCACCCTTGCCCCCTTTTAAATTTTATTTTGAAACAGGATCTTGCTCAGTTGCTCAGACTGACCTCAGACTTGACAGTCGTCCTGGCTCAGCCTCCTGAGTAACCAGTATCATAGGTGTGTGCTACCATGCCCAGCTCCAGTAGTGTTTTGTTTCCTGTTTGCATGACATCTTTTTCTATCCTTTAACTCTCAACCTGTTTCTGTCTTTGAGTGTAAAGTATCTCTTAGAGCATATAGTTGATCTTTTTTTTTTTTTAATTTACACTGGTAATCTCTGTTTTTGGATTGGCAGGTCTTTGCCAATAATGTTTAATGTTATCGTTGATTTTGTTGATAGATTTGGATTTACCTTGACATTTTTTTTTTAAATAATGTCTCATGTCTTGTATGTTCCTCTGTCCTGCCTTTGTTTCTTTTACTTTGAGTATTCTTTGCAATTTAATTTTTTGAATGATTATTTGCAACCGTAGTTTTTTTTCTTTTTCTTATTTTCTTGGGTGGTTGCTCTCTAGGCCTTACCATCTGTATCTTAACAGAATCTACTTTAGATTTATATGGACTTAATTCCAGTTAATTCCAGTGAGATATAAAAGCTTACTCCTTTATTCCCTTTCCCCCTTTTTGTGTTGTTATTTCAGCAGTTGCTATCTTTATATATTACAAACTCAGCAACATATGGTTATAATTACATAATTACTTTTCCTTTAAAAGAAACAGAGTAGGAAGGAGATCCAAGTATACATTTAACATTCTCGTTTATTTTTTTCATTTGGATTGTCATTTTCATGCTTCAGTTGTGCTTAAGCTTTTCTCTTTACTGTTTTTAATGCCCTTTGTGATTTGCTTTGATGATTTTTGTTTTGTTTTGTTTTTTTGCTTGAGGTCCATTGTGTTCAGTTCTATCATTTTTTTCAAGCTTAGGACCTTTTTTTTTTTTTTTTTAACTGTTATTCCTTTTAGGGACACTAAAACTTCACATATATTTGGCCTCTTGATTTTGTTCCATAGCTTACTAATGCTTTGCCAGTTTTTGTTTAGTATTTTATAGTTTCTATTGCTGTATTCAATTTTGTTAATCTTTTCTTCTATACTGTCTAATCTGTTATTGTCATCCAGGATATACTGTATTTCATCTAAAACAGTATAGCTTCCATCTTTAGAAGACTAGGTTGGGGCTTTTAAAATACATACTGTATTCTATCTTTTCCCTTGTTATGTTCAATCTTCCCTTTACCCTTTTGAACCTATGAAATGTGTGTAACAACTTTAAATTGCTGACTAATTCTCTCATCAGTGCCAATTTCAGTATTTTCCCCCTCATTATAAGTCATATTTTCTTCTCTACATGTCTTATGTTATTCTATTGGACTCTGGATATCAGTTTTACTTTGTTGAATGCCAGATATTTCTGTAATGCTGTAAGTGTTCTTGAGATTTTTATGTTCTGGGATACAGTTAATTATAGTTTTAACTTTCTTTCTTTTTTTTTTGGTACCGGGAATCGAACTCAGGGCCTCATGCTTGCGAGGCAAACACTCTAAGCACTGAGCTAAATGCCCAGCCCAGTTTTAACTTTCCACGTCTTGGTTTTAAACTTTGTTTCACACAATGAGAACAGCTTTTTGTCTCTGGAATTAATTTTCCCTGATGATACATGACCCTTTTTAGTACTCTACCTTGATGCCACATCAGTCCAGTCTGACTGATGTCACTGTTCTATGCTACGTTGGCACTGTGCACTGTTACCTCTGATCTTTTTGGATATTTCTTTTTCTCTAACTTCAGATAGTTTGCTTATGGACAGGAACTGTTCAGTGCTCAGGTAAGCACACAATAAATCAATCTGCAGATCTATGAAGTTCTTTCTGTGTGCAGCTCCGTATTTCCAGTATTCAAGCCACTTTGTCTGACAGGACTCCCAGCTTTTCTGCTTTCACTTACTGATGCAGCAGGGCATGGCCTGTGCTTTCTGTGCAGGGCAGAAGCTTTCTGTAGGCTGCAGGCTAGCTTAGTTGTTGTACTTGCCTTCTAATGTGAAGTATCTTCACCCTTGTTTCTTGATATTTTGACTTTTTTTGTTATTTCAGGCAGAAGGGTAAACCTAATCCCTTTTTATTTTATCTTGTCTAGAAGCAGTAGTCTTCAATTTCAAAGTTGTGAGGTTGGGGATTTAGCTCAAGTGGTAGAGTGCTTGCCTAGCAAGTGCAAGGCCCTGGTTTGATTCCCAGCACCCAAACGGGAGGAAAAAAAAAAAAAAAGGAATTTCAAAGTTGTGTTTACCTGAAGATTTGTACAGGTTTAGACAGTGTGTAATGAATATAGTAAGGTGTAGTCTAGTAAAGCACATTTTTCTGAAAGATTCTATAGAATATTTTCTAATGTAGCAGGATACTTTAAAGGAACATTTTAACTGATTCACTTATCACAATTAAGAACAATTCATGAGAAGACTTTTGTGTGTGAAATGAGTTATGTTTGTATGCTGTTTTCATATTCTAAAATGAATTCATTAATTTTTCAGACATATCAATGAGGATAAAAGAAAAACAGAAGCACAAAAGCAAATTTTTGATGTTGTTTATGAAGTAGATGGATGCCCCGTAAGAATTTTTTGATGATTGTCATTTTATTTTTTTTCTTGTTAATGAGGTTTCTATAGTTTTAATGTAAACAAAATCTTGGCATCATTTTTTTAAAATTATAGTTCGTTAAAAATTACTCAATACAATTGATCTCTTTTATTAATGTTTTCAATCTGTGCAGGCTAATCTTTTATCTTCTCACCGAAGTTTGGTGCAACGAGTGGAAACTGTTTCTCTAGGCGAGCACCCCTGTGACAGAGGAGAACAAGTAACTCTCTTCCTCTTCAATGACTGCCTGGAGGTAAAGTTTTGCTTAACACAATAAAAATGTTGTCTTTCCGGACTTGCTGCAACACTTAAAACCAAGTTTTAATTAAAGTGGTAAATTCAATTTAAGTAGTCACTGTTTTAAAAAATTCAGAACAATTGCTGATTTAACACAGTAAAATGCTTTTATGGGAGGTCTAATATTAAAAAAACATGGTAAGTTTCCATGACTTCATATCCAAGTCATAGTCAAAATTTAATTTATTTTTATGCAAATAAAGACTTAGGTCAAGAATTTTGAGAACTTCTTGTTTCTACGTATATTTATTGAAGATTCGCAGAATAATTGTAAATTTCTTTTTTGTGAAATTTGAGTAGATTTTTCCACTAGAGATGAAGTCAGTGTTTTGTTGAGGATGAACATAACTTGAAAATTTAATATTATGAATTTCTGTAGTTTTTTTTAAATTTTTCTTTAAATGAGCAGATTTTACAGCGACTGTATGGTCAGTACATCAGATAGGGTGTAATTAATCTAGTTCTAAAATTCTCAAGTTCTCATCTACCCAAGTTAGATTTTTCCTTCTAAAACCCCTACAAATTTTTGAATTATGTTATTTTTTTTTTATTCTTTGGATATATATTTTTATACAACTAAACACTCTAGAGAGGGATAAAAAGCAATGCATTTTTCTTCATCTCAGAAGAGAAAAATGTTCTATTTTGGTAAAGCAGACATTAATGAGAAGACTCATTTGACATTTCTGTTACTGGGTAACTTTCTGTTACCTTCATCAAAGTGATTGGTAGCTTACTTTTTTCTTTAAAGTCTGTGCTCCTTCGTTTTATCCCTTTTTATGTCTCTTGAAGTTTTGCCCTCTTACATTGTGTACATTATTTTGTAAAGTATAAAATACAAAGGAATCTTGGAGGACAAGGCATGCACACAGTAGTTACAGGTGCAGTAAAGTATCACCAAACATTGGCTTGTGTTGAATGTATTTTTGTTGTTATGAGGTTAATGAAAAGTATATTTTCATATGGTCAGTAATTTACAAAAAGCACAAAAATAACAGGAGGATCTTAAGCTCAAGGCCAGAGCGAGACCTGTCTACACAGTGTGACCTGTCTCAAGGAGGGGAAAAAACATAATACACAATTGACTGTACTCTGAATTGAGAAAATCGTGAGGCAGATAATTGTGAGCTGTCTTCCCATAATAAGAACATTAGCCTGGCCTGCTTTTGAGAATAGAGGATAGGCAAAGAGGCAGTCAATTTCAGTCATATTTTATCTGAATTTACATTATCATGACACTGTACTAGTCTTTGTACTTCTGTTTATTTGCTTCTATTAAGGCATTAGTTTTTTGCTGTTGAAGTCTGTAGGTCATTTGGCTCCATTTATTTATTGCGTAAGGTTATTGGTCTTCCTTGCTGATCCATTCCGAGTTTTATCTCCTGGTTGTTGGTGGAGCAGTGGCTTATTTTAATTTTTTTAATCTTACACTCCCTCCCTCTGTAATTGGGTCATTGACTTCCCTTCTACTTTATTCTCTGTGCTTGGTCATCCCCTGTAGTTTCTCTGTCTCTGGCCTCTCATTTCTGTTACCTCCTTAAATCCGGTGACTTTTTGTTCTCTTTTAGCTTCTCTGTCTCAGAATCATTTCAACAGAAACTGCTTAAAATTTGGACATCAAAATTCAGGATCTTAAGTAAATTCTTTAACTTGTTTAAGAAAAATAAAACAGCAAATTTCGGATAAAAAGTGATAACTTCCTTAAATCCTATAACAAGTATCATACTAAATTATATAAGTTAGAAACAGTCTATATGAGTATAATCTATATTGTATTCTCTTTAATATGACAGATGATATTGTACTTATATTCAGTTAATTTTGGATTTAAGGATATATTTTTCTTTTTTATGTGTTTTGACAATTTTTTACCTATATTTATAACATTTGTGTCATTAATACTAATAATTATTTTAAAAAATTTTTTAAAAAACATTTAATTATTTTGCTGAGCCAAATTTAAAAGTATAATCACTTATTACTGTAAACATAATTATTTTAAGTCTTTTGCTTATTTTCACTATATTATGTAAATGAACTTTTAGCACTTGACATGTAGTATAGACATGTTTCATCTTTCTGCTTCAATGTGAATATGATGTATTAACTAGCATTTTGCCTTCTTATTATCCTTAACACAGACTAATCAATCTCAGTTCAAGTAATTTAATCTAAATTCATTTTATATTAATATCATTTAATAAAACCTGTTGTTATTACTACACAGTTTTTTTAAGGGCAAAATAACATACTAGGCTTTCTTGGAAATGATAACAAAAATAAAAAGAACTTACAAAGTTTGTAAGACCTCAGTATATTATGAATCACTACTTCCTTTTTGACCCCGTTCTTGTCTTCTCCACTGTTGCCTTAGCCCTCTCTTGCTTTTGTGTAAGTACTCAGTCTAGGTAATACAGCCTAAAATGGCTTCTTGAATTTATAGTTTGCATCATTTATGTTTGACATATTTTCAATTACTTCTTTGAAGTTTCTTTTTCTCAACAATATATAAATAATAATGAGAGCAGGAACTGTTCATTTTTTCTGTGTTACTCAATCACTTCCTGAGATCTGAAATACTTCAAATATATTAAACTGATATTAATGATCTTTTGAACCCAAGACAGAGATCCCAGAACAGGTATTCCCCTTTCCCTAAACTGAAGAAGCCCTCGTCCTTTTTTGATATTATTGCTTCTCATAATGCTTGTAGTTCTTTTACACCTTTGGGACTTTGTACACACCCTATCCCTTGGCCTGTTTTCTTTAGAACTCTTCTGAATAAGCACAAGCATTTCTGCTACGCCATTACAGGGATGAGTTTGTCACAGAATAGCTGTGCCTCTCATTACATAGTAACTGGAGTGACTAATAGTCAAATGAATTATATATAGAGTTGTATGATTAGTTCTTTTTTTAAGTATTTGGATTTTGGTGTTATTCATGTTACTGATGATTCTTTCATCTTCTGTAAACAGATAGCAAGAAAACGGCACAAAGTTATTGGCACTTTTAGGAGTCCTCCTGGCCATACCCGACCCCCAGCTTCTCTGAAGCATATTCATCTAATGCCCCTTTCTCAGATTAAGAAGGTGCTGGATATAAGAGAGACAGAAGGTATGTTCATTATATAAATCATTAGCTAAATAAAAATAGCTTATATTCATTGATGATTTAATTCATTCCCTTATAGTTGGTTTTTAAACTGATAAATTACCTCTAAGTATAGTTAGTCTGGTGAAGTACTATAATTGTGATTCTGCTTCTGTCCTATCTCCATACCTAGGAACAGACTTCATTTTTGATTTTTTTTTTTCCCCAAATGAAAGTGCTGCCTCTACCAGTAGGATATTCTTATCTAAGGATCAAAGAACTTTTAGTTCTACATTAAAGTGGTGCCCTAGTTTTATTCCCACATTGAAACTTTTTATTTCTTTAGAATCCAAAAGAAATTACTAATCTAAACACCATTGCACTCGGACCAGCCAGAAATTACTAATCTATTACCTCTACTTCACCTTTTAATATTTTTCCTATTACCAATGGCTGTGTTTTTAGGGATATATGTAAGATAATGATTAGGAATAGATGTGTGTGAAATAAATACACCCAAAGTAACTGGTAGATGTGATGTAAAGTCATATGTATTTAGTCAGCTTTCTATTAGTGCTACAAAATGCCCGAGATAACCAACCTATAAAGAGGACAGTTTTATTTTGGTCTATAGTTTTGGAGGTTTCTCTCCATGACCTGTTGTCCCCACTGGTTTTAGGCTGGGAGGCAGCACATCATGATGGAGAACGTGTGGTGAATTGGACTGTTCATCTTATGGCTGGGACATCATAGCTATGAGAAAGAGGAAGACCAGGGTCCCACAGTCTCCTTTAAGAGCATGCCTGCATTGATTTAAAACCTCCCTAAACTAGCTGAGTGTGGTGATGTATGCCTGTAATCCCAGCACTCGGGAGGCTGCAGCAGGATAATTGCTGCAAGTTCAAGGCCAGCCTGGGCTACAAAGTGAGTTCAAAGCCAGCCCGAGCCACATAGCAAGACCCTGTCTCACAAAATCAAGAAAACAAAAACAAAAACAAAAAAACAAACAAAACTCTCTAGCCCACCTGTTATAGTTTCTAGCACCTCTGAATTATACAAAGATGGGACCAAGCCTTTAGCAGATGGCCTCTGGGGGATAGCCATCTCTTTACTTCAGCAGTATTTCAGAGGGTTCTCTGAGAGCCTGAAATTGCCCAAAATGTCCACCTATATATGTGAAGCAGTGTTACCTGTTTAATTGGCACCTGATAATGTGTGTTCCTGGTCATATTTTGACATATATATATTTTTGATGTAAGCTTTTTCCATGATTTGTTCCTCTAATGATAGAAGATGTGTGTTTGTGAGAAATGATTCTTAATGAAAACTTGAACAGCAACTTATATTTCTGTTTTTACTTGATCATGATCAAGACATGGAATATTTATTTAAACAATCTCCATTTTAGTTTTTTTTTTTAGCATTGTGGTCACAAAGCATTTCATGACTGTTTTAATATTTGGACATTAAACTTCATAGAAAATATTAAATGACACAAAAATTACTGCTTTCTTAATATTATAAAGTTAGTTTTGGTTTCTTACATGTTATGCTATCGTTATTATTCTTTTCAATGCTTCAACTTAGTATGCTAATGTTCTTTCTTTAGTTGAAAAAAAGGGCACAGATAAGGTAGAGAAGAGAAAATTTCATTGAATTCTGGTGTTCTGAAGAAATTAAACTCAGAAATCTCCAAGGAGTAATGTTTATGGTTATTTTGGAACCCTAGATTGCCATAATGCTTTTGCCTTGCTCGTGAGGCCACCAACAGAACAGGCAAATGTGCTGCTCAGTTTCCAGATGACATCAGATGAACTTCCCAAAGACAACTGGCTAAAGATGCTGTGTCGACACGTAGCCAACACCATTTGTAAAGCTGATGCTGTAAGTTCTTAAATCTGTACTATAATGAAAATTTAAATTCCATGGCAGGGCATTCAGACTAAAGTACATTTCTAATGACTTGTTAATTATGAATGTAGGAGAATTTTAGTTTTGTGTATATGCAGAAAAATTAGTTAAGTGTATATGTACTAGTTTAAATTGTTTGGGAAGAGATTTTTAAAAGTTTAGAAACATGAAACATTGAGTCCTTGCTTACCAGCAGGCCCTCATAGCCTTCTACTGCCTGTGGTTCTGATTTAGTGTGGTTTGGGACTTGTAAGTCACGTCACTATGTCCTTTTATTGAAGAATTTAAGCCATTTATGTTTAAGGTAATTATTGAAAGGTAAGATTTTATTTACAACAGCCATTTTTATAACTTTTTAAATAGTTTTATTATAGTTCTTTTCTTTCACACTCTTATAGTCTTCTTTTGTGGTTGATTAATTTTAGTAGTGTGCTTATTATTTTGGGTTTGTAGGTCTTGGGTTTTTCCTTTGTGGTTACCATGAGACTTAACAAAAAACATCTTTTGATTACAATGAGCTATTTTTTAAAATTTATTTTAAACCAAGAACATATATTGGTACATTTTACATATAATGATCACATTCATCACACTTATTCTGTACCTGTACATGATGTATCTTGGTTCTCCCCCCTCTTCCCTACCCTTCCCCTTTGTTCCCTCCATCCCTATTTACAGCAGGTTTATTCATAATTTTCCATATTTTCCCTTTCCCTTTTCTTTCCTTTGTTGCCTTTCTGCTTTTCCCCCTTCTTGCTTTCTAGTACTCCTCTCCTTTGTATATTATCTTCCTTTTATATAATATCTATTAAACCTCTTTGTCCTTATTTACGGTTATGGTTTCTCATATCAGAGAAACAATTCGATGTGTACTCACAAGTGTCTGATTTATTTTACTTAAAAGTATGTTCTCAAGGAACATCTATTTACATACAAATGACTCTAGTTTATCCTTTTTATGGCTGTGTAGTACTCCATTGTGTAGAAAAACCACATTTTATTTAGCCATTCATTGGTTGTTGGGCATTTAGGCTGTTTCCAAGACTTAGCTATTACAAATTGTGTTGCTATGAACATGATTGTGCATATATCCCTGTGGTATGATGATTTTAATTCTTCTGGGAAGATCCCCAGTAGGAGAATAGCTGGGTCAAATGGAACCTCCAGTTGTAGTTTTTTGAGCAATCTCCATATTGATTTCCACAGTGGCTGGACCAATCTACATTCCCACCAACAGTGGAGGAGAGTTCCTTTTTCTCCACAGCCCCACCAGCATTTGTTATTGGTTGATTTTTTTCATATACACGGTTCTTTCTGGAGTGAGGTAGAATCTTAACGTTGTTTTGATTTGCGTCTCTCGAATGAGTAGTGATATTGAACATTTTTTCATATATTTATTTGCTGTTTTTATTTCTTCATCTGAGAAATGTTTATTTATAATGAGGTATTTTGAAAGATAGAAATTTGACATGATTATAATGATGAGAAAAGTAACAAACAAAAGACAAGTATACAGTACTAATAAACTCCATTCGGATTTCATTCCTTCATTTTGAATTTTTGATGTCCCATTTATATCTTTCTGTATTGTCTATCAACATATTAATGTAAGTTATTTTTATCTTTGTTTTATATTTTAGTCTTCATACTGAAGATATGAATGGCTTATATATCATATTTACAATATTAGGCCACTCTGAATTTGTCTCTGAATTTGTGTTCTCACCAGTGAGCTTTATACTTGCGCATGTTTTCTTATTCATTCATGTTAATTTTCTTTCTGTTCGAAAAACTCTTTTAGTATTTCTTGCAGGACAGTTTTGGTGAAGATATATTTTCTCAGTGTTTGTTTGTCAGGGAACGGTTTCGTCTCTCCTTCATTTCTGAAGGATAGTTTTGTTGGATATAGTATTCTTGGATGGCAGTTTTTCCCCTCAGTATTTACACCACTATTCTGGCCTGTAAAGATTTTTGCTGAGAATTCTGTCAGGCAGATTGGAACATCCTTAGGTGTTGTTTCTCTCTCTCTCTTTTTCTATTCTTTTTCCCCCACCCCCCCTTTTTTTTGCAGCCTTAAGAGTTTTCTTTTTATTTTTCACCTTTGTTGATTTTACTATTATTATTATTATTATTGTTACTATTATTTTGGTTTTTTTGAGACAGAATCTCACTATGTAGTTCAGACTGGCCTTGAACTCACTATGTAGCCCAGGCTGGCCTTGGACTTGCAGTGATTCTCCTGCCTCAGCTTCCCGAGTGCTGGGATTACAGGCATGTGCCCACCACACCTGCCAAGAATTTGATTATAATATCTTGGAGTAAACTTGGTTGAGTTAAATCTGACCTTTGACCTTTCTACACCTGAGTATTTGCATCCTCTGGGCTTTGTATATTTCCTATTATTTCTTTTAATAATCTTTCTATACCTTTGGCATTCGAAGTCCTCAAACCCAGTAATTTAAGTGTTCCACTCTCTTAATGCTGTCCTACAGTTCCTGCAGGCATTCTTCACTCTTTATTTTTGTTTTCTTCCTTTGATGGTATATTTTCAAATAGCGGTCTTTGATTTAAAATGTTTTTTTCTTTTTGATGTAACCTAATTAATGCCTTCTGTCATATTTTTAGTTTTGCTTACGGTATTTTTCAACTAAAAGTTTTGAGTTTTTCTTTGTTTCCATTTCTCTATTAAGTGTCTCTGTTAGAATATTTAATCTTTTCTCTGTATGTTTTTGAAGCTTAATTGAATATCCTAAATTTTTAAAGTATCTTGAATTTTCCAGCATAGTGATTACTGTCTGCTTGGTTTGTTGTACCTTATTTTGAGTATTGGATGAAGTCACAGTTTCCAGAAAACTCTTGATCCTTTGTGTGACATCACTCGAACATTGAAGACTTCGCTATTCATCCCAGTGTTTGTAATCTGGCTTCAGGCCTGTCTTTCCAGTAGTTTTAGGCAGGCTGCTTTCTTCTCGGAGCCTATAGTCATTTCTGTTATTTCTGACTAAGTGATACCCTATGTCCATGTTTGGTATAAGTGTGTTATTGGCATGTTGTCACTGTTTCAGTAGTAAAGGTTGATCCAAATCCAAGTAGTTGGTGTGTTGTTCATTGTGGAATAGGAGCACTTAAAAAGCGTAGTTTATCCCTGAAGTCTCTCTGGGGCTGTGGTAGACTCAGAAGCTGGTCCACCGTCACCCTGACCTGTGGTTGTGTGGCCTCGCTCTGACAGAATCCTGAAGCACGTCATACCCTGAGCTTACAACTGGCCATGACCAGCACAGCACTGATGTAGGAGCAAGGCCCACACTGCTGTGGGCTGCCTTCTTTTGAGGTAGCCGTGGGCCCTACAACTGCTGCAGGCAGGTTCAGGTGATGCTGACTGGAATAGAGGTCCAGTAGACTGGGATAACACGTCTCTGCTTGGCACTAGGGCTGTTCTAGTGACTCTGTCTATGGGCATACCCTTGAGAATGGGTGCTGTATTGGTCAGCTTTCCCGTTGCTGGGGCAAAGTACTTGACACACACAACTTAAAGGAGAAAAATGTGTATTTGGCTCACAGTTTCAGTCTGTGGTCAGCTAGCTCCAGCATAGGAACATGGTGCAAAGGTGTGATGGAACAAAACTTACTCACTTCGTGGTGGCTGGGAAACAGAACATGGGAAGAGTGCTAGCCAGAGATCTACCCTCCATAGGCATACCCCCCAGTGACCTTCCTCCTAATGGCATATTCCTCTATGAACATCAGTGGATGAAACCACTTAAGAGTGTAGCACCTTTCTGATCTGCCACCTTTCCAGGATTCTCTTCATCCAGTCAAGTTGATTAATGGCACAAGTGCCGTTAAGATCTGCCTAGTGTTAGGTTTCACCAGCCTGACACTGAATTCCAAGATAACTACCCCGTCTTCCCCTAAGTGAATGGGATCATGCTCCATGCTATATGCTGCCCGAGGTTGTTTTAATGTTGGTAAAGGCAGTGCTTTGGCCACCAAAGTTGATAACTAAGCCGCACTGCACCTGAGTCACAGAGCCTGAAGAATCTGCCTAGTACTGGGGGTGTACCCAGGCAGGACAGGTCCAGGGGCTCCATCTATGACCATTGGCCTGAGGATAGCTATGTTGCCTGAGGTTTCAGGATTGGTGGTGGAAGCAGTCCCTTGGCTGCCAAACAGGACACTAAGCTGGGTCATACCTGAGTCTCGGCCACAGACACCTGTGCAGTTTGGATAGGGGTGCCCCAAGTCTGCTCCAAGACTGGCACTGATGCAGGCCAAAACTTGAGTGTCCTCCTGGCACAGAGGTTTCTCTACTTGATGTATTGGCAGGTCTAGAGGCTCTGTCTGTGATCCTTGGCCTGAGTATGGGGTCTTGGTTTCTGCCTGCTGTTGGGATTTACTGCAGTGGTTCTTACCCTGAACTCCAGAACAAAGTCCTATGCTGTCTTTTGTTGCTTGCTTTCTAGCTGATGGTGTCAGCTTGCTCTTGCACCCTGCTCTCCAGCCCAAGATCGGGGTATGCTTGACTGAGGCAGTCTTCTTGCCACTGAGTTAACACAGTTTCAGTGGCTCAGCCCATGTTTATGGGTTTTTGCCCCACACCAGGTTTTACCCTTGCAAGCCTGATAGTGGGTTTTAAATCTGAGGCCTGGATTTAATTCCATCTCCCTCCCCTAAGTGTGAGGCATCCCATGTTGCTTAAAGATGGGGAAGGGGTGATGCAGGCATCTTTTTCTTTGCTGCTTTCCTTAATGCATTCTTTTCTTGCACTGGAAGCAGGCAGTATGATCTTTTACCTGGTTTTCTTGTGAAGACAGTTTGGTGCTACGCATGAATAGCATTTCTGACTGGTGTCTCTGTGGGGAGACTTGGTATTGAATCTACTCAGCCACCATCTTGCTTTGGCCCTCTCATACAATTTTTATAGGTATTCTTAGGTCTATAATGGTTATTACAGTTTAAATAGGCTTTATTCAAAATGCTTGGCACTAGAAATTTCAGATTTTGGAATATTTACATAGACTTTGCTGGTTGAACATTTCTAATCTGAAAATCCAAAACTTCGAATGTCACATTGTCTTTATGGAGAATTTTAGAAGTTTGAATTGGGGATATTCAATCTTGTGATAAAAAAGTGGTTTTTTTTTCAATGTTATTGAAAGTAACAGACAAGTTGTCAATCCATTTCTCTCATACCAACTCTTAAAATCAAATATATAATTATAACATGCAAATTAAAGTGAAGATAGATGAGAAAATGAAACTTAAATAACTTGCCAGAAATCTGGTAGCCTATAGTAGATCTTGGGTGAAATCTAGGTCCCCTAAATGATAACTTGATTTCTTCCTTTCCATATATATATGGAATAGACATGTGATAGAGAAATATAGAGCCCTTATTCTTTGCATAAATTACATAGATTGAATAGAATACATTGATAGAGCACTCTTTTCAGTATAGGAGTACCATTACTGAGATTTGTCTTGGACCTTCCAGTGGGAATAGAACATTTTACCATAGTTAAATCCGAGGTTGGAAGTAAAGATAATGTGGTTTATAAAGTACATAATCTTTAATTAAAGCCCCCTACCTACTATTTGAACAATGAACAAAACTTTTGATTAGTTTGGTTTTTAGAATTTTTATGGGTCAAGAATATGTTGTCATATATTTGTTCTATGAAAAGGTTCATCAAGGGAAGGAAACATGTTATTGCATATAATGGAATGCTGGCAAGAAAAATGGTGAAGACAGCTTTTGTTATAAAGCTTACAAAAATGCTTATTGTAAGGAAGACTTCTTTTTTTAACAGTTATAGGTATCCATATATAAAATGGACTTCCTTGCAGTGTAATGAATGCTTATTATAGAAATTTCTTTTGCATTTATCAGAATGTAAGACTAGGTGGCTTATGTAAGAATAGGTGGCTTATGCAGAACCCTAGTACTGTACTGAAGTGTCAAATTAGTGGAAAAAGTTCCTTAACATGAAATCTATTGAATTACTAGCCACAAAATGGCTAATATAATCCAAGAACTGAAATAGAAGCAACAAATGCAAAAATTTCATATAAAGTATAATTATCCACAAGATGGCAGCAAACGTTTATGTTCTGATTTATACTCTTAGGCCACAAAATTATTTCAGTCTGTTGAAATTTTGCTCTTAGAATTATGTTTGTAAATTCAGATATTCAGCGACTTTAGTTGAACCCCTTTCCTGCATTTAAAATTTTACACATAGTAAATTTTTAAGAATCCCTGAGTCAGTGTCTTATTTGAGAGCATTTTGCCATATTGAAGAGAAAGTGTTTCTAAAATATATATGTATGAAAGATATATATATGTGTAAAAGATATACAATATCTCATTCTTTGAATCAGTTGTCTTACTAGTATGCATTTCTTGATGCCCTAAATAATTGGAGCTTGTTTAATTAAAAGTAAATTAAGTGTCTTACTATATATATTTCACTTGTCATGCCCATTTCTAAATGACTTAAGAAATAAAATTTTCAGGCTGAAAGAAAATTTAATCTTTATTATTATTTTTAACACATGAAACTAAAGGCAAGAACAATGACTGATTAATATAAAGCTAAAATCAGAATCCAGGCATTCTTATTCCTGGTTAAACTCTCTTGATGGTGTTTCTCCTCATAGATATGATGCCTCATATTCTTTTATGTCACAATATGAAGATTAAAGTTTAATTTGAAAATCATATCTCTCAGAATACTTTGGTATATATTTTCAGTCTCTTTTCAACATGTAAACTTTAATCGTGTGGTCCACATCCTGAGATTTGTATATTGCCTGAAGTCAGGTGGTAGCTTTGTTGAGGCCATTACAGATTTCTAACCTCTAATGTTAAAAGTATATTATTATTAATAAATGAATTTAGTAATGTTATTCTCTCTTCGATTTACTTATTTTAAGAGTAGCTTCATAATGCTTGGGTTTGAAAATGTTAGGTCACAAATGTTTTGGATTTCAGATTTTGGAATATTTACATATACATAATGTGATATGTAGGGATGGGACCCAGTTTAAACACAAAATTCATATACACCTATACACATACCCTGAAGGTAATTTTATACCGTAATTTTTAATGTGCCTGTATTTTGACTGTGACTTGTCATTTGAGGTCAGATGTGAAAATTTCCAATTAGTGTCATGAGTATTCAAAAGTTTTAGATTTTGTTTTAGGGACGCTCAATCTGTAGTAAATTGTTAACATATGACTGTTATTAATACTGCTACCTTAATTGGGCCAAATCAGAAGCTCTGAGTTACAAACATGATTACAGAGCTTGAAGAGAAGTCACTGAGACACAAGATGAAGTGAGGGGAGAGACACTTGATGTTTTTTCTTTAGCATCTGTAGTTTGAGGTTAGGGAAAGAAGGGAGAGAAAAAGGTTTTGATCACTCACATATAGAGGGGCTCAATGCCTAACATGTTAGCAGTACTAAGACAATTTTCTGTGAATTAACACCCAAGAGTAGAATTATAAAATCTGTAACTGAAATGCATAGTTTTTTGGGTTTAAGATTAGGAAGTAGAAATTAATCTGTCCCATTGAGATACACAGAATAAGTTAATTTCTGATTTCTAATCTTCAACTCACCTTCAACTCCTGTCTTCAGAAGTAGTAGTCTTAGGAGCATGTGAATTTGGAGCAAATTGGAAACCTGCCTTTCTAAACTTCTCTAGTGCTTGACTAACTTTGAATATATTCAGTTCTTTTTAGAATTATATATTATTGTTATAAAAATGGGTTTTGGCTGTCCTATAAATTTTTATTTTATAGATTTATAGGATTAAAAGTACAAACTTTTTTTTGGAATGGAGAGTGAGAATTATTGAGAAAGAAAATAGCACAAAGAAGCCTAAAACTGTGATAAGTCCTCCTCCTTTTGCAGTTTGCCTATGACTTACCTTATTTACTTTCCTCTGTGCAGAGGGAAATAAGGAAGTATTGTCTATATGTTAGCAAAAGCTATATGTACTGTCATCTTGGCCACTAATGAACTATCTAGATGTTTACTCTTTCAGTCATTACAGACCTGGAGCCTTCTAGGGATGTCAGAGTCCTTGTATCTGTCTTCCCCTCTCCTGAATCAGAAGTCATTTATTTGTTGATTAAGCCATCTGTTCCCTTTTTATTAAATAGTAATAGCTATGATAACAGTAGGAAAAACTGAGAATAAAATTGCTAACAAACTTTTCTTTAATGGCAACTGTTAGATTTAACTTCTAGGGGCCTGTGAAGAGCATTTTACAGAAGTTGAGCACAGACTTTAGTTTCATTATGTACATTAATACTTTTGCATCTAAATATTTTATTCAAAGATTAAATTTGTTACCAAAGCTTTACGCTGATATTTACCCTCTATTACATTGAAAAATAGTATTTGCACATAGTAGAATAAAACAAAGGTGTAGTGCAGTAAAATACAAGTCTCATAGCCGAATCCTACTTCTTTTCAGGAACATAACTTATCAGATTCATCTTTCCAGAAGTGTAAGCATAAAATTTTTGAAAAATACGTATTTATTAAGTTTATTCCTGGGCAGTAATATAAAGCAGTATTGATTGAGAGAACCTATGTCAGATTTTTTTTATAAAACAAATTTCAACAGATTTTGTTTAAAAATGGAAGCTACTGAGGGTTTTTTTTAAAGAGGAAGCTACCTGAAGTGGGGTAGATTCTTTTCTGTTGTGTTGGTGGAGTATGAGTTGAAGAAGTATACTGATTTTGGAAGAAGTTAATACATTAGGAGCTTTTAAAGTACTCACACTCTGTTTTCCTACGTATAATGTTCTGGCTTAGAAAATGACATAATCAGAATTGTCACGAGTTCTTTAGGACTCATTCCTTTGAGTATTTAATGGCTTGAAAAAACAGAATACTGCTAATTAAAAAACATATGATGCAAAACTACATAGTGCGACTCCAGTGGTTTTATAAGAAACGTTTTAGAGCTAGGT
>PVJO010010228.1:0-65199 GCA_004026905.1 Hystrix cristata
TGTAAGTTGTCAGGGTTTTGATATGTATGGCAGGAATTTTGAGTAGTTCACCAAAATTTTAATCACTGTCTTCTGCTGCAGAAATGTGAATTTGTTAATTGGATTTCTGCTTCTCAGTGTACCAATTCAGAACGGATGCTCTGCTCCTCCTGTTTAACTCTGGCAGGCAGTACAGTCCTAATTGACTTTTTTCTAGTACTTTTCTTTCTACCCAATCTCTTGCTTTTCTCCATATAAGATTCTAGAGCTCATAATGAACTACAAACAGTGCTTACAGTCTGCAGCACAAAGCAGCCTGTCACTTTTTTACTCAGCAGGGGCTAAAAATCAGAATTTCTCTTCAATTAAAAAATAAAATATTCACACTGTTTCACTTAAATAAGAAAAAAAATCAAAGTTTAAGTAAATTAAGGCTAAGTTAAGTCAAATGCAAGCAAAGAGAGACTGTTCCATCTAATTGGACTGGTTATAAACTATTTTCCTGTCCTCATGCAAAGTTCAGAGATGAAGGGAGGGAGAGAAGAGAAAGGGGGGAAGAAAGCTGGGCTGCAGGTGGACAGAAGGGATGAGGAAGTGAGGGGAGGAGAAGTTCATAAAATTTTCAACCAGTTTTACTCATTTATATCCATGTATCAACTTCAATAAGCCAAAAATGTTCAAAATACATTCTAAATGAAACCTTTACAACCATATTTTTTAAAGTAGCAAATAAATAAAACGCCACTAGCCCAAGCAAAAGCTTTTCATATGCAAACCAAGTGACAGGTACATTGGCCTCTGGATTTTACACTATCAAGGCAAAACAGTCAAATCATCTTATTCTTTACTTCTAAACCTGTGAAACTGAAAAACAATGGGATGACATTAGTAATTTTTTTAACTTTGCAGAACATACCGCCATACAGTGTTTACTTTCTGGAATTCAAAAAATGTTATGGAAATGCTGTATCTACTCTCTAAAATAAAAAGTCCCAAACTGAGTAAATAGCTCAATGGTAATACATGGTTAGGATGACCAAAACCCTGGGTCTAATCCCCAGAGCCACACAAAAATTAATTACAATTAACATTTTTCTTGGTTTAGAATATGCAACTAGGATTCACATCAAAAATCTATTACCTCTACATTCTCATTTAGAGGCCTCTTGCTCTTGACTCAGAGCAAGAATTAAGGTGTCTATACCTTAATTTCAAATATAAAGTCTTATTATTTTCTATGACCAGGCACTGTTTCAAGGAGTACATATGAGAGCTCTGTACTTTGAGCCAAAATGCTGCGGACACACATGTTGGTAACCATCAGCTGAGCTACTTTCTACCTTTGAGCCTTCTGCTCTGCCTGTAAAAGATTCCCTAATAGATAAAGAAACACCATGAGTCGGTCAATATGTTCTACAGATTCTCTTCAGTTAACTACAGAAGAATAGAGTATGCTAAGAAACTAGAGAACCCAGTCATTCAACAACAGCTTTCCCTCCTTAAAACTTTAAGCCACATTTTATGAGAAAAAACATTTCAAAATGAATACACATTTTTTTATCCCTACCCTTGCCCTAAAGTCTCCAAAGAAAGCCACAAATCTGATATTAATAATTGAAAATGGAATCAATCAGATCATCTATACTACTGAGAAATGAGTCACAAAATTTTCACGTAAAAGAAATTACAGTGTGGATTTAGAAAAAACAGTATCTCTTCCAAAAGGTCTGGCACTGTGTTTCAATTATTTATTCATGGGTATTACCAAAGTACCCCAACCACCCATAAAGTGAAGGAATGAACACTTTCAGGATAAGAAAAAATCTTGGACAAGTCAAACGTTTTAAAGGGAATATAAAAATTCATACTCAATATCCAAGTCATAAACTCTCTGAAAACTGAATCAAATCTCATTTATTTTACTTTGTATTACATCATTCTACAAAATGGTTCCAAGAAGCAACCACATTTGGTTTACAAAATATTTAAATTTGGAATTACTGAGTTTTAGGTCTTCGCTCCTCTAATCACATTACATTAAGAGCTGGAAGAGAAGGAGTTAAAATTTTAGCTTGATGAATACATCATGGGCAGAAAATCAGTTATGAGTAAGAAATAACAATGAGAAGATATTTATGACATTGTCTATATTAAATGTGGAAAATGAATTTATACTATTATTAACATAAAATAATTTTTTCCCAAAATGAGCTGTGAAAGTTTGTAATTTTGATTTATACATTAAAGCAGTACTTTCTGATACAAAGATTTATCCATCTCCAACCTTGTTTCCTCACCCATCCGTGAGTTCAAAAGCTTCAACTAAAGGAAATGAAACTTAAAGTGACAATATCTAGTGTATATCTAAGGTAAAACTTTAAATATCAATTTATAGTATACCTTAACATTAGGTATTTGGTGTTACTTAGACCTCATATCAATAAAAAGCATGACAAAGATTTCTGAAAACAGAGAAATGAAAGTACTAATATATTATATATCATGTTCTTTTTAAATTATCAATTGAAACCATCTCAGATAAAACTTCACCTAGTTAATAACCAGCAACCAATAACAACTAGTTTACAACAGTTAACTTCTTTAGTCTCAGGTTTTTTGTTGTTGTTGTTGTTGTTTTCTTTTGGTTTTGTTTGGGGGGGTTGTTGTTGTTGTTGATCTTTTAATTTTTCTTTTTGCATTTGCTTCTCTGGATTAACATTATAGATTATGGCAACGAGAAAACATTTCAATTTTGTTCTCACTAGGAGCATATGTGAAAACTATCTTTCTATAATATCCTCCATCCTATTCTTGGGTCTCTCCATGGCCTTGTTGCTTCATTATTCTTATTTGTCATGTAACTGGCTTGCCCTTATCATTCTAGCTAGTTTGCCTAGATTCAAGACAGCAGTAGAAGTAGTTAACAGTCTAAGGAGAGGTCAAGCCTAATTAAATCCCACGTCCAATTCTATGCTTTGTGCTTTGATTCCAATTGTTAGACATCCCCCTGAAAGAAAATAAATACCAGTTCTGTTCTCTTAAAAACACTTTCATGTAAGAAAACCAAATGAGGCCAAAAGGAAGATGAATCAGTCAGGACCTAACCAGGAAAAGAGAAACTACTACAAGAATTAAATTACATGAAGTTACATAAAGGGAATTTCATTAAGAGAATTGGTGATTCTGGTCTAGGAGAAGCTGAGAAGACAAACTGGATTTTGCAGTGTAAGACAGAGATTCAGTAAGAGTAGGAAAACACCACCACCCCAAAACCGACAAACAAAATGTAAGAGTCGGTGTTACTGGAACCCACAGTCAACCAGTACAAGCTGGAGCTGCAGGAGATCTGCCCGGAGCTGGAACCATAAAGAAGAGCTGTTGCCAGCAATACTACTACCTAAGACAGAGAGAAAGGTGCAGAATCATCATAAATTCGACCATCTTGGCCTTCCTATCTCCCATTAAATGCAGACTACACAGTGAAGCCTCCTACAGAACATAGCTATAGAAGGACACATTTAGAAGAAAACTTCTGCAGGCAAACAGGCATAGGCCTAGCATGAAGTCAAAAGAGAAGGGACTAGGATATAGATTTCTAGTAATGAGAAGAAGCATACTCCATCTAATGGGAGTTCTTTACAACAACACAGAAACAGGAATAATTGTCAGAGTACTCCTATATCTTGCCTAGAAACCCAGTGTGTTCATCAAGTTTGTTTTCTTCTTTGAGCAAAATGAAAGCTGTAAAAGTTATAACTCGAGAAGATTTGTCAAGCACAGGGATATTTGTTTCACTGTTGAAAGTCCACAACTGATAGCCAATTGCATGATGAAAAAGTCTCTCTGATCAAACACAATAACCAAGCATTTCCTCTATGAATATAATGGAGAAAACTCCAGCAGAAAGCTCTTTCTTGGGATAAAAAACTGTTGAAGGCCAATCATCCCACTGGGATACAATCAATTGAAGGGAAATCTACAGTGAGGAAAGCAGCTACGTTCCTGAAGGTTTTGTAAATACAGTGTGATCAACAGCTTTTGTGTAAATGCCTGCGCAAACCTGTGAGGAGCTCAATTGCCTCTAGTCAGTGTATTCTACTGGACTCAGTTACTAGGTGAGTGCAGAGAAAAGAGAGCTCAGAACTAAACCCCAATCGGAAAATAATGAATAATAATACAGAGGCCAAAATTCTGGTTAAATGTGGAAGTTGCAAGCTAAAATTTCACAGCACCCTACATTCTCACGAGTAACTTAACTTCTGGACAGCAGAGTTACTATGAAAATTAATTTTCTGTACTTTCAAAGAACAACAAAAAAGACACAACATAATTTATCTCTTTTTGCATAATCAGGACCTCTTTACAATCTTATGGTGTATTCTGTATATTTTAGGTCATTATTATAAGCATCACACAATGTTGAAATTGGAAAAATATCTGATTCTTTGGACTCTCTGACTTAAAATTAGTACAGTGTGTCTGTGTCAAAGTGTGTATGTAAATGCACAAGTTATACGCATGCCTGTGGGCACTTGCGTGTGCTGAATGGGCCTGCCTAGGTGCAGCAAAAATACTGCTTAACTGAGACAGCTAAATTAATTCCAAATAAAATGCCATTGTTAAATGCTCAAAATTATTATGTGACTATAAATGTCAATGTTATTATCAATTGTTTTTACATTAATTTATTAGATTCTATAATTCTCAATAAACATTTAAATTAATAAAAGAGATGTGTTTACTTTTTTCTCAGTAGTGTATTTCATTTAATTAAATTATTAATTTATTCTCATTAAGCTTCAAATCTGATTTTTCCAATTCACAGTCTGTTCTGATTTAGAAATGGGACTCCATCCATTTTCAAATATCACTATTTACGTTTAAACCACAAGACTGAGTGAAATACAGTCATGGTGATCCTCACATAAAATTCCCATCACACAACAGTGTGAATGAATTTGAAAGTATAAAATAAAGAGTGAAAGCAACATCTCACAATATCTTTCTTGTATAAAAACTGACCTCATGTGTTTGAGACCTGATAATATGAAGTAGAAATCCTTTTCTGTAAAAATGTTGGCAACAAAATCCACAATTCATAAGCAAGTATATGATAAAAAAACTAAGTAAACTGAAGATAATATAAGCACAGCAAAATAATATTTTAAATATATAAAGTCAGGATGTAAGAAAGTCCCTTTCGAAAACACTGCCTGTTCTCTTAATTTTGTATTTATATTTACAATTAAAGCCAGAAGTAAACATTTTATCAAAGGATAGGTAGCATTAAGAAACTAATTTGCTCATTTCATTTCTAAGAACTTTCTCAAACTGAGTCATTTGAAAGACCAATTCATTTATTTTTATGGATGTCATATTAGTACATCTTGCTATTGCTGTTACTGTAAGAAAAATTTGTACAACAAACATATTACAACTAGAGTGTGAATAACAGTTTAGTGTATTGCTGAACAACGAGTAACAGAGTTACTAACAGAACAGTGAGTAACAGAGTTCAGTGTATTGCTGAACAGTAACAGAGTCACTAACAGAGTAACAGAGTTACTAACAGAACATGAGTAACAGAGCTCAGTGTATTGCTGAACAGTGAGTAACAGAATTACTAACAGAGTAACAGAGTTACTAACAGAACAGTGAGTAACAGAGTTCAGTGTATTGCGACAGTAGGAGTTTTTTTTTTAAAACAATTTAAAAAATACAATTTTGGTTGTTCAGTATGTTAAACAAATCATTAAATAACCCTTAAAGGGCCAGCAGGGAAATGAAAAACATAACAACAAAAATAAAAGCATATAGTTATTAATTGTGCATTAGCACTCAGGCAGAAAAATGGGTCCCAAAGTTTTTAAGTTTTATTTCATGAAAGCTGTTTCACTGTATTATTTTAACAAAAGAGTAGATTATGACTAAAGAGTTAAAAAGAAATTCTTGTACATCATGATGGATACTTTTTTTTTTAAATTTTCAACTTCTTTAGGTATAGGCCAACCATTTTTCCTTCCACAAATCTAGAGGGTCAGGTAAATGCTATCATTGTCTCATTTACAAAAGAGGAAACTACAACAGAGAGATTAGATGATTTGTCCAGGAAATACCATCAGCAGTCATATCACCTCAGCACTGATGAGGGCAGTAAATAGTTTTGCTAGTCTTTGCAAACTTCTAGAAAAAACAACCAGCCACTGTATCACATCAGTCCTAGACAGTCATCACCTATATTCTCCAACACTTAATTTCTGTCTAAACCCTTAAGTGCTGAAAGGATTAAGAGAACCAAAAGTACAGTCATCCAACAAGCTCCCATTCATAATACTGAATCATATTCATTAAGGTATATATCAGAGCTGAATGAATTTTAAAACACATTTTCCACATTTCAGAATATCACTCAAGCACCTATGAATTTATCAGAACCAGATGACTTGATAATCTGTGAATAAACAGCAATCCCACCCCTTTAGTAGTAAAGTAGTGTGTCTTACAGAATAAGAGGTTTTAACTGACCACTTGTTTGAAAATTTAAAAAGCAAGACAGTTCATCTCTCATTTCTATTCTCTGAATAAACAAGAAAAGGAAGAACATCGAGTTAGGTGCATGAATGATCATTTTAATGTTAAATCAAATGAAAAACACCAATTGGTTTCGTTTTAAAAATTTCATATTTTGAAACACAAGCACTTTTTAAAACATTTTTGATTCCTTAGATGTGATTATGGTCCAAGAATATATCAGAAGTTCAGGTATTTTGTTTAACTGTTGATTATTTTCATAAGGAACTTTGTTTTTTAAAACAAACTCAACCAAACCTATACTTGATATAGCCCGCAAATTTAATTCATGTTTATAAACTGAGTAACTGAAGCAACAATACAATCAAACTTAGCACCAGAATTAATATGATTTATTAATGCAAGTTTAAAATACATCAAAAATCTAAAAAGGACATATTACCTGACTTATGACAAATAAGAAATATGCACAGAGCAAATAATAAAGATCAACTATTCATCAAAAATTCTTCACCATTTCCCCCAAAAATCATTTAGAATAAAGTCTTGATTACTGACTGAAATCTGTGAACTGATCTTATTTAAATCAATCCACAATGGATCTGTAACACTAAATTTGTGAGGATTTCTAAAGCTAGCACTCCAACTGCATGGAAAAAATAACTGGCCATTTTTAACTTTTTAGAATCCATTCGACTATTCAATTGATTTTAAAATTAATATTATATGTTAATAAGTACTATTATTAATTATCTTGGACATTTTCCATACTATATATTCTTTAAAAGTGTAATATTGAACACTACAATTTTATCATATAGATTAACACTGACATTACTAAGACTAGTATAATGAATTCCCATGCTCCATAAACTGGCTGAAGTATAAATATTTTAGCATTATTTATTTCCTTCATTGGCCGAGCCACCTTTCTTTTTTCTTTTATCCTCTTGCAGCCAAATCTCTAATATTGTGTCATTTCAACAATAAATATTCAAGTATGGAACTCTTTCAAAGTTTTTAAAAAATAATAAATATGCTACTATTATTCCTCACAAATTACCATCCCTTAATATTCAAGTTTTCTCAACAGTCTCAAAAATTTACTTTTAATTTTCTTTTGCTTTAATCAGGATCCACGCAATATCTTCATATTACATTTAGTTGTTTTTCCTTCCATCTTTTTTTATCAGCATTCTTCCATTTATTTTCTCTGTTTATTCATTGGAGAAACTGGGTCATTTGCCTTGGACAATCATACAGTTAGTTGATTGTCTTTATGTGGTGTCATTTAAAATGTTAACTCCCATTATTTCCTGTAAATCGCTAATTAAATATAGAGGCAAAATTAATTTCTTTTTTTAAATTTAATTTTATGGCAAAATTAATTTCAAGCTCTATTTTTAGGCAAAAATACTACACAGTGTTGTATAGTTTCTATTACAACATGTCATGCATACATAGAGTTTCCTTATCCCACATTTTCCAATACCAAGACTGACTCAAATTATACCAGCTTCTCCCCTCTATTATTAAATTAATATAAGCATATT
This sequence comes from Hystrix cristata, assembly GCA_004026905.1. Taxonomy (NCBI): domain Eukaryota; kingdom Metazoa; phylum Chordata; class Mammalia; order Rodentia; family Hystricidae; genus Hystrix; species Hystrix cristata. The sequence continues at coordinate 8,064 of PVJO010010228.1, forward strand.
GATCTGTATTAGTGGGTTTTGCTTTCATTAATGATCATTACCTAGTTTCATTCTTTCACAAGAACTACAAAATTGTGATGTTCTATCATTCTTTTTCCAATTACCATCTAGATTCCGATACAGAAGAACATTTCTTTATGCATTATGTAGTCATTTTTTTTTTTTTTTTGGTGCCGGGGATTGAACTCATATGTAGTCATTTTTATATAGTTCATATGAAAAACAGGATAAATATGTAATCTTCACCTTGTTTATTCACTTTTACAATGAGCTGCTGCCCTACTACATTTAAAAAATGATCAATGACCTTACTTTCTTCAAAACAAAAGGAGAGACAGGCTTTATTGAGGAAAAACTGACATATCAAAGACTGGACATACTTAGACTATACAATTTGATACATTTTGATGCTATCTATATATCCTCATGAAATGTTCACCACAATTAACAGAGTGAATGCACACATCATCTCCCGAAGTTTCCTCATGTTCCTTTGTGTCTCCTCCTTTGTGCCCTTCTCTGCTCCCTCCACTCCCAGTCTCCAGTCAGTGACTGATCTGTTTATAATCAGAATGTAATCACTTCCGTTTCCTGAAATCTTATATATGGACCTGAACACTTACTACTTTTTGGTCAGGTTTTTTTTTATTTATTATTTATTACTCATTATTATTTTTTTTTAAGGTGCTGGGGATCGAACTCAGGGCCTTGTGCTTGCTAGGTAAGCTCTCTAAGCCACTGAGGCAAATCCCCAGCCTAGTCGGGTTTTTTATATTTTGCAAAATTAGTTTTAAATTAATCCATGTCACAGTATGTATCAATAATTCATTAGTTTCAAATGTTGTACGGTATCCCGTTGTATGAATATACAACAGATTAGTGAAACATATACCTATTAACAGTTATCTGAGTTGCTTCCAGTTTGGGGCTATTACAGATAAAGCAGTTATGAGGCTCTATATATTTGTATGGACAAATACTCTCATTTTTCTTGGGCAAATATCTAATTATGGAATGGTTACATCATATGGCAAGCACATATTTAGCGTTTTCAGAAATTAAATTTTGGTGCAAAGTGCTTACACCAAAGTGATTGGACCACTTTATATACCCAAAAGAATTGCATAAAAGTTCCAGCCTCTATACTTGTTACCAACACATGATACGGGAATTATTCATAGCTTTACTGAATCTAACTGGTATGTAGTGATTTTCTGCTGTAATTTTAATTTACATATCCCTAATTTCTAATGCCATGGTGCATTTTTTTCATGTGCTTATTTGCCATCCACATATCTTCTTTGATGAATTGCCTATTCATTCCTTTTGTACTTTTTTATTTTTTTTTTTTGCTTTCCCTTTGAGTTTTGAGACTTATTTATATATTCTGGAGATAAAAGTTTTATCAGATATGTGTTTTGTAAATATTTTTCCTAAACTGGGTTTGTCTTAATATTTATCAAAGAGCAACATACTTTGGGGTGTGTGGGTGTATATGTGGTATAGAGGATTGAACCCAGGGCTTTGTACCTATGAAGCAAGCACTCTACCACCAGGATGCATCCTCAGTCCAAGGTTTTAATGTTGATAAAAATCCAATTTAGTAATTTATTATTAATTTACAAATTTATTATTAATTTCATAAGTTAAGAATTTGAATCTTTTGGTATCTATCTAAGAAATCTTTACCTAACCCAGGATCGTAAGTTATTTCCTTTGTATTCTTTTACTGAGATGAGAGGCATTCATGTTTTTCCACTGTGAATAATATTCTTAGAAGCATTCATGTACAAGGTTTTTTGAAGCCCATTTTAAATTATATTGGTACTACACTTAGGACTGAAACTGTCAGGTTATCTGGTAATTCTATATTTACCTTTTTAAGGATCTATAAATCGTTTTTCACAGGACCTGCACCATTTTACATCCTTACCAGTAATATACAAGAATTCCAATTTCTCCACATCCTTGCCAATGCTTGGTATCGTCCATTCTTTATTTATACTCATTCCAGTAGGTATGAAGTGGTATTTCATTGTGGTTTTGATTCACATTTCCCAGTCACTTCCATGTCTAATCATGTTGAGCAGATTTTCATATGCTTGTCAGCTAAATATATTTTCTTTACACAAATACCTATTATGGTGTGGTCTAATCTATTTTTTCTTATTTTGTTCATGCTTTTGCAGTCATATCTAAGAATCTATTACCAAATCCAAGATCATACATGGCTAAATCAAGTTAATTAACATATGTATTAACTCAAGTACACTTTTAAAATCTACTGTCAACAATTTTTGAATATATAATACATTATTATTTTCTTTTTTGTTTGCTTCAGAATGTTTTGTTGAGTTTCAATAGCTTTGAATATCCTTGATTAAACTTACTCTTAACTGTTTTATTCTTTTTTATGATAATGTAAATGGCCCTGTTTTCCTAATTTCCTTTTCTCAGATTGCTCATTGCTAGCATATGGAAATGTAACTGATTTACATATGTTAAAATTGTTTCTTTAATGTTTTTAACTGACAAAGGAATATTATCCAAATTTATAGTGTACATGATACTTTGATATATTGTTACTAATCGTAGTCAACATGAGACATAACAGATACTCACATTTATTCTCCCTAATGGAAATTTTGTAACATTTGACCAGCATCTCTATACTCCTCACAACCCCAAGCCTCTGGTAACCATCATTCTACTCTCCACTTCTTTTAGTTCAATTGTTTTAGAGTTCACATACAAGTGAGATCATGTAGCATTTGGCATTTGTCTTTCTGTGTCTGGCTCCCCTCATTTACCATAACAACCTCCAGGTTCATCCATGTTATCACAAATGACAGAATTTCCTTCTTTTTAAATTTCCTTCTTTTTCCATCTTTTTAAAGATGCATATATTATCTTTATTCCTTCATCTGTTGGTGACCACTTAAGTTGTTTCCATTTTTTGCCTATTGTGAATAATGCTATAAGAAACACTGGAGCATACTGATTTTGATGTCTTTGGGTAATATCCAGTAGCAAGACTGCTGGATCATATGATAATTCTATGTTTAGTTTTTTTAAGAAAAAACAGTTTATACAATAGTTTATACAATATTCCATAAAAATAGTTTATACAATATTCCATAAATAGTTTATACAATATTCCATAACGGCTACACTAACTTACAGTTCCATTCACAGTTTCCTTTTATCCACATCCTCACAAACACTTACTATATTTCATCTCTTTGAGAACATACATCCTGACAGATATCACTATGATTTTAACTTGCATTTCCCTGATGATTAGTGATGTTGAGCATTATACTTGCTGTATGCTTTTTTTTTAAAAAAAAAAGTCTATTCAAGTCCTTTGCCTATTTTTAAAATCAGATTATTTGTTTTCTTATTTTTTTAGTCTCTCCTGTATTTTGGATATTAACTTTCATCAAATTTGTGGTTTGCAAATATTTTCTCTTGATTATTATCTTTGTCAGGCAGATGCAACTACTTTTTGTGTATTAACCTTCTAACCTTGATTTATTTTTGAGTGCCCAACCAATTTAGCATTTCTAGGGTAAATCCTATTAGGCTACACTATGTTCTGTTTCTGAAATATTCTTATGTAGGATTGCAAAACTTCATTCAGAATTTTGCATTTCTTTTCATGAAAGATAGTGATATGCAATTTTCTTCTCTTGGGATATCTTTACCAGGTTTTGTTATTGGGTAATGATAACATCTTCTAAAGAAGTGTTAAACTGGTACTATTTCGTCCCTAAATATTGGGCAGAATTCACTAATGCAGCCATGTAGCTTGGAGTATTATGTATGAGAAGGTTTCTACTACAGATGCATTTTCTTTAAGAGTATTCAGGTTATCTACATCTTCTCCTTCTCCTCCTCCCCCACACTCCCGCCTCCTCCTCTTCCTCCTGTTTCTTCCTCGTTGCCCTAGTTGTATTCTTTTTTAAGAGGCTCTCATCATACTTCCCACTCCTGTGCTCTACCAACATTCTTGTCTTACACCTGGAGTAGCTGGAACAACAGGCACACGTCATTATACCGATGACTTCTACGGTGAGCTGTGGCAGTTTGTGTTTTTCAAGTAAAGTTTTCATTTTATCCAACTTGTTCAAGTTATACGCATAAAGATGCTCATCTCACTCTTGTTACCCATTTAATATCTGTAGCACTCGTAGTTATGTCACCCCTGAGTCATGATATTAGGAATTTCATTCCCCCCCTCCCCCCATATCAGTCTGACTAGAGATTTATCAATTTTATCTATGAGGTAACTTGTCAAAGAAACAGCTTTTGGTTTCACTAATTTTCTCTTTTTGGGTTCCATTTCATTGATTTCCACTTAGAATTTTATTGTTTCCTTTCTTCTGCTTGTTTAGGGTTTCACTTTACTTTGGTTTTTCATTTCATGAAATGGAAGCTGAGGCCATAAATTTGAGATTTCTCTTTTTCCTATATAGGTATTTTGTTTAGTAATTATACCTAAGTAGTAATTTAGCAGCATCACATGAAATCTGGTAAAGGTATTCTCATTTTCATTCACTTCCAAGTAGCTTTTAATTTCCCTTGATTTCTTCCTCACTCGTGTGTAGGTCTGGATGATGGATGAGGAGGACCCCACAGACAGGTGGGCCTCTCTGCAGTTCTCTGGAATGTGGCTGCCTCAGTCTCCCTGGTCTTGATATTCTGTCTTGTCACTTCGAACAGTTTGCTGGATTCTGCCTGGATGACCTTCACTGTGCTGCAGCCTTAGTATTCAGCCAATGAACACACTGAGCCGATCATAGGAGTCCTAACGGTTTCTCACATCTCAGGATCACTGTCCTTGCTTGTCTGATATCCAGTGTCTTGAAAACCTTTGCTTCAAATAATTTGTCTATTTGGAGTTTGTCTCAAAGATGAGAGTAAATTTGGTCTCCCTTGTTACATCTTAGTAGGATGAAGTAGTTCACGGTTTTTTTATTTTTGTTTTGTTTTGTGTGTGTGTGTGTGTGTGTGTGTGTGCGCGCGCGCACGCGCGCGCGCTGGGGACCGAACTCAGGGCTTTGCACTTGCTAGGCAAGCACTCTAACCACTGAGCTAAATCCCCAGGTGTTTTTTAGATTATTATGAACTCATGATTTTTGTATATTTTATTTGTTTTAATACATCACAGTTATTTCCTTTTTGATGCTCAAAATACTCCAGTTTCAGCCAGTAGGAATCACTCCATTTGGCTTTTCTTTCACTCCTTTGACATGCCCCTTCTAGTCCCTTTAGTGGTGAGAGTTAAGTGCTACTGTCTAGACATTAGGGGTTAATGGTATATTTGCACTTGCTGAAATTGTTTGTACAAGTAGGAAAGAAAAGAGAGAAAAATTTTATACATATAAACAGGTATAACACAGCACAAAAATACAGCTATGTTGAAAGAGAACCAATTCTGCTGCATATAACACTAATATTCAACTGTTTATAGAGACTATAAAATTTCTTATCCTAAACATGGAGCTCTATGCTTCAAAACCGTCCAGTAAACCTGACTTTATCTTCTCACCTTATATTTACTTGGTCTTGGCAATTTCTGGACTCTCATTTATATAGTCATAGCAGTTCGAAAACAAGGCTTCCAACCTCAATATCATTTGATATTAGTGGAATCCACTAAATGTCATTAATAAATATTATAAAGTAAATGAGAGTCCAGTTAAGACTGAAAATATCAAAGTGAAATTAAATCTAAGGGACCAAAGTGATAGGATATCAATGTTCTTCCATCTATTCCCAATTTGCTGGCTTCTGGTATTTGCTTTAACAATTTAAAATGTCACAAATCCCTAATTTTCCTTTCTTAGTTAAGTTTTAACATTTGTCTTGGTTTCAGTGAGTCCCCTCACAGTCCCTTCTGGCCCAATAATCCTAAATTCATATATTCTTTGGAGGAAGAAGAAACTTTAGATCTAGCAATAGATAACACTGAGTCCAGGCACAGGCTTTCAAAAGTAAGAAATTAAGGTACGTAAGATTTTGTGTAACTTGTCTCTTTTAGCAAATTTTGAAAGCAATGTACATTAAAGTCTTATGTTAGAGAAAGTTTCTAAATCACTTAATGAATAAACATACTTAGCTAATATCTCTCTCAATATTCTGTATCTCACACATCCTGGATGACTTATTTTAAACCTATATGTACTATGATGATAATAAGCTAAACAACTTTTTAGGGTCATTTATATATTTACAAATATTTTGTGAAAATTTTAGTAACTGATAAAACACTACCAGAATGCAAATATTTTAGGCCAAAAAGCTTTAATTTTCTTAAAACCAGAGTTGTACTCATGGTTTTCAAGAGGTAAAACAATTAAAAGAGCTTTGCAAAACCTATAAACGTTTAAAATGACACCTGGCTTTAACCTGAATCCAGGAAACTATTCTAGTATAATACACAAACCAGTCTTCTCATCAAAGCAAGATTTTGTTGAGGAAAAACAGGTTCCTCAGAACTTTGTGGACTAGGATTAGTATGAGTCCAAGTGTCGACAGACCAAAGCAACAACTCTGCCTATAATCTTCTAGAGAAGCTTCTTCGCAAATTGAGCTTTGCAACACAGACATTTGCGGGAGCTATTCTGTCACAGAGAATAAGTCTGTCTCTTAAGTACCAGTGTATCACAAATTTTGGCCATCTAAGAATGCTCACGGAAGCACTTACTGATCTAATAAGTCTTGTTTTTGTCTTTAATGAGTACAATTTTGAGTGATCATAAAAATCCCACATATGGCCATTATAACATTTGTTGTGCACAATCTGTTCATCCAACGGCATTTCTATTCTACACTCTAAACAGCATTAAATGGGACTAGAAAAACATTCATCTACCAGGATGTTCCAGGCCAAGGTTATAGGAAATGAATAAAAATCATCGTTACATATGGTCTTGGTTACACTAAGATGTTCTAATAGAGCAATAATTGAGAATAACAGTCCATACCTATCCTCTGGCTCTGATCTTCAATTACACCTGGTCACTCATTTAAGACACAGTATAATCACAGGTTCTCTTTCCGATACAGCAGCCAAGAAAAGTGATTTGACTTTTTAAATTCTAAGTTTGCACTGTTTTTCTAGCAATTTAGATACTACAGAATCTAAGGCTAATTAGTGAACATTAGCACTCTTACTGCGTGGCATTGATACTAAACCTACAAGCTTATATATACTACCTTATTTAGTACCCATAAAAATAATTTGTCCACTTAGTAAGTAGCAAAGCCAAGAATCAAATACAAACTGACAATGGAGTCCAGGGTCTTATTCACTGTGTATCCTTACCATAGTCCTACATAACTCATAAACATTTGCTCTTTCACTTGGAAGGAAAGAAGACCGTACTTCCCACTGAACTGTGAGCCTAAAGAGGTCTGAAGAGATCAAGCCCAAAGAGACAGGGATCTTACTGGTTTGCTTCAGCACAGTGCTGCAAACACAGCAGTTTTCTAATCATCATGAAATGAAGTAAGTTTGAAAAGACTTATTCAACCATGAAATAGCAATGCTTAAGAAAATTCATTCTCCTATGTTCTATACGGTAGAGTTGAAAGCTGTCAGTAAAAAAATTCACATAACACCCAGGCAGTTTTATAGAAGGCAGTCTTCCCATTACATGAATATGAGAATTAGTTCCTAATTATATTGGAGCTCTAGAAAGCAGAAGAGTTGAGACATCAGTAAGAGATTACAAAGGACTTGGCATTTTTCATCATTGTTAAAATATGACATGTCCTATATCTGGTATATAAGTGAACTAAGCTACCAGGTAAATCTTTGATACACACTGATCTCTTTTCACTTTACATATTAGCTTAATCATATACACTGATCACATTCATTTTCTGAAGCCAAATGTTCATATGACCTAATGATATGTATGCAGTTAAAAACTCTATCAATATATCTCCTAAGAGCAATACATTAACATTTAAATGATTCTTCTCACATGTATCAGTTTTGTTAATGCATCTATTCATAATTATTAGCAATGAAATAGCAAAATATAAGCTCCTTATTTAAATAATTATCTCATTTCAGAAAACATAAGTTAGATATTATTATTTTAAATTGGTTTCTAACTTTATCAAACACTACTACATTTCTACTATGGTCTGACTATCCTACATTCAAGTACACTTAATGAAGTTAGCCAGGCTGTAGTGGTATATGCCTATACCACTGAGGCAGGGGAATCACTTGATCACATGAGCTCAAGACCAACCAGGGCAACACAGTGAAATGTCTCGAAACAACAATGTGCTGGGCATGGTGGTACACACCAGTAATGCCAACACTCTAGTTTGGGCTGATGAAGTAGGACTGCAAGTCTGAGCCCAGCATGGCAACTTAGTGCCTTCATGAGACCCTGTCGCAAAATTAAAAAAAATTTCTAGGAAGGAGAGGGAAAGGAGACATAAAAGAATTAATACAAATTACATACATGTACCAACTCTCAGCAATGAATGTAAGCATTATACACTGTAAACATGTACTAATAAAAATAAAAGTAAATAAAAACAAGTCTCTGAAAAAAAAAATTTTAAAGGCTGTGGCTGTAGCTCAGTAAGAAGATGCCAGGTGTGATTCCTAGTACTAAGCAAAAATACACACAAAACAAACAGCAAAAACAATGCTAGGACACATCATCGGAATGATATTTAGAATGCTAAGGAGATGTAGCCATGGCACCTACCTTGGTTAGGTGGATGACTCCTTTAGAAGTCACCGAACAACCCATGAAGCCAACATACTGCAGTTCAGGACAGTGCTCAGCAAATGCTTTCACTGACTGGTCTGTCACCTAAGGAAGAAACATGAAGAAAGTTTTTCAAGGTAGTATTACAGAGAAAAGTATACGGCTGCTATCAAAAAATTCCCTCTGCCTCACCTTGCAGCATTACTACTTCCCTTTCCACTGAAGCATTTGAATCAGCATACAAAACGATACAATACCTATTGTGTTTTCTTTAAAAAATTCTCCTTGACCCCATATCCCATCCTACTTATCACCTCATGTTTTTGTATGTCATTATACAAAATACCTCAAAGAGATGCTGACATCAGCTACCTCCACTTCCCTCTGTCTGTCTCTGCTTTTCTGTCTCTCTCTTTCTCAATCTGTGTATGTGCATATATGAGAAATATATATATAACACATTTTTATTGAGAGTTAATTCACATACCACAAAATTCACTCTTTCAAAAGGTATAGCTCAGTGGTTTCTAATATATTCACAAGGTCATGAAGCATCAGCAAACATCACAAGGTTGTGAATCATCCTAGAAAGAAACTCTATGCCCATTAGCAGTCATTCCCATCTCCCTCTGTCTCCAACCCCTGACAATATTCTGTCTCTGTGGATTTGTCTTTTCTGGACACTACATAAATGGAACATAAAATTGTAACTTTTGTGCCTGTCTTATTTCACTTCGCATAATATTTTTAAGGTTTATTCATGGAGTAGAATATATTAGTACTTTGTTCCTTTATATTGCTGAATAATGTTTCATCATATGGCTACAGCACATTGTTATGGAATGAATTGTGTTCTCCCAAAATTCGTATTTTGAAATCCAAATCCTATGTATAGCAAAATTTGACCACGTTTGAAAACAGGGCTGTTGCAAGTGTAAATAGTTAGGATGAGGTCATATTACAAGAGAGTCGGCTCCCAACCCAATCTGACAGCTATCCTTATAGAAAAGGGTAACTAAAATACAGACACATATGCAGGGAGAATGCCACGTAGAGATACAGAGTTATGCTGCTACAAACAAGAAATGACCCAGATGTCTTTAAACAAAAAAAAGAAAAGGTATCAGAAGCTATGAGAAAGCCTGGAACACATATTTCAGATCCTCTTCTATCACCTTCAGAAGGAACATGGCCCAGCCAATTCCACAAATGTAAGGCAATAAATTTCTGTTTAAGCCACTCAGTTTATGGTACTGTCAGAGAAGCCTTTGGAAAGTAGTATACACTTGTTCTCCCTCTAATCAGGCTTTTGTTTCTATCATTTGGCTTTTATTATCCATTGAATTAAATGGTTGGTTTAGGTCAGTGGTGGTGAACCTACAGCACACATGCCACAGCGGGCTGTTTGTTATCACTCAAAGCGCTAAAAGATTCGCTACCACTGGCTTAGGTTCTCACTCCAGCCTTTCGATGGCATCTGACACAGTGGATGATTTCTCTTGAAATAACTCACTCATTTATCTAGGAGAATAGCAGTCTCCTGGATTTTTTTCCTTACTTACTGGTGGCTCTTAGTCACTCTGCAAGACTCCCTCTCATCTCAGTCTTCACTGCATTTCCTTTATCTGTCTTATTTCACTGCCAAGCTGATCCAATCTAATCTCACAGCACTAAATACTATGTACTAATACCTCTCAAATTCCTATCTCCGGCCTAAGCCTCTGCACTCTACTTTAAACTTCTATATCTAACCGTCTCTGCATTTGGATGTCTATAGGCATCTCGATCATACATGTCCAAAGACAAATTCTTTATATTCTAAACAAACCTGCTCTTACCTGGGATTCCCCACTTCCATGAAGAGCATCAAAAATTCACCTCACTGTATATAATTTTCTTATTGGTTTTAGATTTTGTTATATAACTACAAAGCATGTACATATGGTTAATGTGGAAAACTAACAGTTATCACATGGACTGTGCTTGATGCTTTTGTTATTATTAGTTGTACTACTTTAGCCAAGGTGACACAGATGTTGCAATCAGTTGTTCTTCTTTGTATGCCAATATCAAGATTGTCTGGGGGTCATAAATAATACCATAATCTAGTACCAAAGAACTGGGTGCTAGGCCAAACAGATACCAACCTTTACTCCCTAACAAACTGAGGAGGCAGTATCTTGGGACAGATTCACAAGCCAAAAGCCAGCTACATGTAGAAGACATCTCTCTGAAAAGTAGTCATTTCCTGAAGAAATCTTCGTTAGTAGTAATAAAGGTACCTACCATAAGCAATTTGCAAACATCATTGCAGAAAATGAGAAAACATGGGGGCAAGATGCAACCCTAGAACTCTAGACCACCTAGGAATTCAAACCAAAACATTTTTCTTTCAAATTCCATCTAGTAAACTAGAAAATGTTGTCAATTCTTCCAAACACATCTTAAACCTGGCTACTTCTCACCTCTGTTGGCACTACCAACTTGGTCCACCACCAGGACCTTCTCCTACCTCAACAATGGAAATAGCCTAAGGGACACCTCTGATTCCACTCTCGTTGCTCCATTTGTTTTGTTTTGTGAGACAGGGTCTCGCTATGTAGTTCAGGCTGACCTTGAATTCATTAAGATTTGCTTGCCTTAGCATCCTGAGTGCTGGGATTGCAGGCATGTGCCCTCACACCTGGCCTCCTCTATTTATTCTTCACACAGTGGCCAAAGGATCTAACTAATATCACTCTTCTGTTCAAAACTCTTTAATTTTTTATTAGTACATGTTTGCACTACATAATTTGTTATCAATTTACCATGGCTATCAAAGCTCTTGACAATTTGACCCCAGTCACACCTCAACTTCCTTCATTCCCCTCCATTTCCCTTGTTTACTCTACCCAAAGTAGTGTCAGTCTTCCTCAGATGTGTTACATTTGTCTCCCTCTCCGAGCCTTCATGTTTGCTCTACCTTTTCCCACAAATGCACCCTAAAGAAGGCCACAAGTCACTTCTTAATTTCATTCCTGTCTCTGCATCACTGCTATCTCCTGAAAATAACACCAAATCATTCTGCTAGTCACTCTCTCTTACCCTGCTTTGATTTTTCTCTATAACATTAATCACTACCTAATTACATGACACATCTAATATTAATTTGTTGTCTTCAAACTAATCAGAATCTGCCCTTCCACTCGAGTAACCAACCATTTTAGTTTGTTTTAGGTTGCTTTAGTCTTAGAACCAGAAGTCCCACTCCCAGTAGAATCCCTCAGTCCAGGCAAACTGTAAGAGCTGACCAGCCTAATCAGGTACCTAACCAGTGACCTATTAGACTCACTGGTTTAAAAGATTAGCACCTACAACAATCCTTGGCACTTAGTAGAAATAAATGGAACACTTGAATAAATGAATGGGTTTTTTCCTTTTCTCTCCACATGTTCCACCATACTACTTCCTTTTGTTTTATTTTCAGACAGAAGTTATAGTTTTATTATTTTAAATGCATTGCTTTTCAAAAATAGCATTATTTTAGTAGCTTTATATGGTTGGTGTTATGAAATCTTTTTCCTTTCTTTTCCTCTTTTGAGACAAGGTCTCATTGTATTGCCCAGGCTATTCTCAAACTCCTAGACTCAGGGATCCTCCCACCTCAGCTTCCCAAACAGCTGCCAACTACAGGCTTACACCAATATGACCAGCTCTGAAATTTATTTAGCAAAGGGAGAAGTGGGAACATTTTTACTTCAGTGGCTCTTAACTTTGATGTATGTCATGATAATTGCATATGTCAAATTGACTGTACTACACAGTACACAGATATTTATTTAAATATTCTGGGTATGTCTATGAGAGTGTTTGTGGTGAGACTAACAACTGTATCAGCAGACTGAGTAAGGCAAACCACCCTCCCCAATGTGAACGGGCCTCATCCTTCTAGTGAAGGCCTGAATGCAACGAAATGTCACAGTAAGAAAGAATTTGTGTTCTCTCTGCCTTACTATCTTCTAGCAGGGGCAATGGTCATCTCCTGCCTTCTCACTCAGATTTGGATTGACACTGGACCAGTGGTTCTCCTGGGTTTCCACCTGGACAACTACAGATTTTGGGACATCTCGGTTTCTGTAAACATTTAAATTAACGTGCTATAATAATCTCTTGATAGAAAAATACATACTCTCCCAATGCCTTTGTTTCTTGGAGACCCCTAACTAATACAATGTGCATTACAATCCTGTGAGGAGTTTATTAAAAATTCAGAGTCAAAAAGGATAGAGCTCAAGGATTTGTATTTTTAATAAGCCCCAAAGTGACTCAGTCATTTTAAAGTGTAAACTCGCAGTGCTGCAAAGAATTTACACTAGTAGTATTTGGTATTTCCAACCATCCTTGCTCTAAATGAAAGGTAGAATTAAATTGCCTATATTTCTCTCCTATCTCCAAAAAATTTCCATGTAAAAAATTATCTTTTTGTAATTGTACTAAAAATTTTTCCATAGCTTCATGAAGACATGACTTATAAAACCTAGTCCAAATACTCTCTAACATATGGTTAATTTTAGATTTACTTTCCTTCCAGGCAAGATGAAATCAACAAGTCAAACATTTTTGCTAGTTTTTCAAACAGACTTACATTTCTTTTGCATTAGCTTTAGTATGGATGACTCTTATTTTTTGTCTTCTTTATGCTGAACAGATAATGGAAGAAAAGAAATATGCGAAAAGCATTAATTCTAAAACAATCACAGGAAGATTTTCCTAAAATAATAAAACCAACAGAATCTATGGTAAGTCTGATAAAAGATTAATTCTGCCCTCGAAAGTAAAGTATACTTAAGCATGTTAAGATTAAGGGTGCCAATGATAAATTAAAAATGGGCTTTCCTGACACTCAGATTTCTAAAGACACTATGTTAACAAAAAATACTTTAGGCCTTAAAATCACCAGAAGCTTCAGTGAAACTCAATTGCTTTTTAAAACCAAAACAGGGTATCAGAGGTTAAGTATATAGTCAGTTGTTTAAACACCTTGTTCAATTTGAATGTGACATCAACTCTTTCCTATACTCATCTTCAAGGAGGAAAGGAACTCAAGAATTAAGGACACAAGAAAACTCAAATTCAAGGGGGCAGAGCTTTCAGAGAAGAAAAAGGACATTAAAAATTCAGTTGGTGGGTCTCTCTCTTTTAGCTCAAGCAATCACAATAAAATTACCCACAGCAGCCTCCACTATCAACAGAGCTCTAGAAAACCAAGGCCAGAGTGAATCCTTTGGCTGTAGAAATACTTTTAGTAGGCTCAGGAATGTTTTAGAAGGCTAATAAAAGGATCTTGAAAATCTGGGTGGAATCCAGGCCCATTCTCAAAAACAGAAGATCAGTTAAAGATTTGAGCAGAAAGTCTAGCAAATACACAAGAGTACTTTGCAGGAGGCAAGTACTGGTGGTACTCAGCTGCTCTAGTACCCTGGAGTTGGGTTGTTGAGTTTTAAATTGCAGGTGGATCACTCACCAGGCATGTGATTTGGAAAAATTCATTTCACCTAATACTTTGTTATTTTAGAATACAAAGAAAATAACTACCAATTTCATAGAGTAAAGTATGGGGGTAAAATAAGATAATGCAGGTAAAATGCTTCGAACAGTACATAGAACACTGTAATTCCTCAATATTTTAGCTATTATTATCAGTCCTGGTTCCCTTTCTCCTGTATTCTGATTCTTAGCCAGGATGAGGGGATTGGCACATAAAAGAGCATAATTTAAAACCAACGGAATTAAATCCATGCTAGTTTATAATCCTGGTTATTTCTTTTTTTTTTTTTTGTGGTGCCGGGGATTGAACTCAGGGCCTTGTGCTTGCAAGGCAAGCACTCTAATCACTGAGCTAAATCCCCAGCCCATTCCTGGTTATTTCAAGAGATCCCAATCTTCACTTGGAAGCTCAAGAACATCACCTAAACTCTAAGATAGGAGTAAAAAGACAGAAGTGAAGGTTTATTATTGATAATTAATAAAAGGAATCACATTTTGTCAAGGTTGTCAACCTGGTAACACATTAGAATCACCTGAGGAAATTTCTGATCTTATTTCTGGGTAGAGATCTGCATCCATTTTATTTTAAAGGCTTCCCAAGAGCCTTCAATATCTGGGCTAGGGTATGAACAAATTCTAATACCTCCTTCAAAGTGTGGTTCTCAGATCAGCACCACTGGCATTACGTTGGAGCTTAATAAAAATACAAAATCTCAGGCCCTCCCTTCCGCAGACCTGAATCCTAACCTGCATTTTAACAAAATCTTTACATGATTCATATATACCTTAAAGCTTGAGAGATACTGCTCAAGACACAAAGGAATAAATCATCTTGGGGTGAGATGAAGCAAACAGTGAATAGCTGTGTCATAACTAGAGCCCTGTGGAGTTCTGGGGTTGTTTTGTTTCATTTTGATTTGCTTTGTTTTGTTTGATGGTACTAGATACTGAACACAGGAACTTGTGCTGAGCTGTATTCCCAGCCCTTTTTTAAATTTTATTTTTTATTTTGAAACAAAGTTTCACTAAATTGCCCACATTGGCCTTGAATTTGAGACCCTCCTGCCTTAGTCCATCAGAGTGCTGGTATTAAAAGCTCGGGCCATCACACCTGGCTAAGAAGAATTTTTTAAACAGCTTTATTGAGGTAGAATTTGCACACTATGAAATTCATCCATTATAAGAGTATAATTCACTGAGTTTTAATAAGTTTGTGCAATTTCATAATTATCACCACAGTCAAGTTTTTGAGTACTTTTACTGAACCACCCACGAAATTCCCTTTTGCCTCTATGCCCATATACAATCACAATTCCCACCTGCAGACCCAGTGTACTACTGATCTGTCTTCTATATCTGTATTACTGATTTTTCTAGAAATTTTATATAAAAAGAATTCTATCATATGTGGTCTTTGTTTTCACTAGTGCAATGTTTCTGAGATCCATCTGTGCTATTATATGTATCAGCAGTTGATTCATTTTCCTAGTGAATACAATTCCACTATATGAATATACAACTTTTTACCCATCCATCAATTGATAAATATTTCAATTTGTTCCAGTTTGAGGCTTTTAAAAATTGGGTTGTCTTATGAGGTTGTAGGAGTTTTTAAATATATTCTGGATACAAACATTTTATCAGATATTTGTTTCAGAAGCATTCCACTCTCTGTCTCATCTTTTCTTAATAGTGTTCTTAGCTCTAATATTTAGGTCTATAATATCCTAAGAGTTAATCTTTTGGCAGGGAGGGGCAGTGCTGGGGATCAAACCCATGAAAAGCCTAAAATAAATATAGACACATGTAAAGATTCTAGTGGTAGCACTTTAAGTCCAGAATCTTAAAGGGACTTTCTCAAGCTGTTATGTCTGAAGCTAACGAAAACCCGAAACATAGCTAGGAAAAGGAGAGAGGAGGACAATGTTGTTTCTCATAAGCTTATGAAGGCTGCAGTCAATGAGACATCTTTGAGTTTGGTTTCCTGTGAGATCAAACGTGGGAACAAGAGATAAAACCCTTCAAGAGGCAGATGTAAAGGGCTTACAAAATCTAGAATAGGGAGACGACTGTAATCACCACTGTGGTGAAAATGGCCTCATGCGAATAAAACTTTTGCCTAGAAAATAAAGACAGACAGCACATGATCACCAATTCTACACAGACAGTTACATTTATAAATGTGATTTGGGCTCATGTACTACTTTGTTCTGACCCAGAGATTCAGTCTCTAGACAGCTTACAATTAGTTTAGGTTTGGGATACTCATAGCCATGGAGTTAAAGAGAAATAGACAATAAAAACAGCTAAATTTACCAAGTCCTTAGTGTGTGTCAAGCTAAAACCTTTCAATGAGATAATAAATCTGGGATCCTAACAGTTCTGAGAGGCATTATCGCTATTTAATAGGAGACTAAAATAAGACTATTGGAGATTGACTTCCTAAAACATCAAACCATTAGCAGGGGGTAAAATGAAGTGATTTTGTTAGTTTGCTTCTTTATTCTGTGGTGCTGGGGACCAAACCCAGGACTTTGTGCATGACAGGATAGTGTTCTACCATTGTGGTAAATCACAAGTCCTGCCAAACAGAGATCACAGACGCTAGTCTTTTAGGTTTTGAACCCCAGGTTCTTTACATTATACAAATTAAGGTGTGAGTCCTTTCATGGTACTAACCCCAGTAAAATATAAGAGCAAATTTAAGGTCTTCGCCCAGAGAGAAATACAGTGGTACACATCAAGGACCAGTGGGTCTATTTTCTAAGGAATTTTTGAAGAAAAATGCTATCCTTTGAGTTTTCTCTTTCTCTCTTGCAGATAGAATGGTGTGATGCTGATTCTGTGATAATCTTGCGTATACTGAGAACCATTCCCTAAGTATCATACATGAAAGATGAACGCATGTAGTGAGTTTGGTCATCTAATTCAGAGCTGTTGAAGAGACTGGATTAAGGGCAGTAAATTATGAAACTGATGATGTAGTAACTAGAATCCAACGAAGCATCTTTCTCTAGAAAGGGTTAGAATTAAAGAACAAAAAAGGAGAACAAAACATTTATAAACTTCAGGACTCAGAATAAAGAGGTGCCATTTTTTCTTATTTTGAGATGAAGTTTTCCAAGTCCAAGGGAGATACATTTTAACAGGTAAGTAAAATTTTAAAATCTATACCAAAATTATTTGTGAATAATTGCTAGCATATCTGGGGAGGGAAGAATTTACATATTAATTCTAAAAAGTTGAAACAATCTTCGGGCATTTTTATACTGTTGGCATTAGAGTTATTCTACATAATCCTATGAGTGTATCAAGCAATGTAACAGCATTTCTTGGTCACAAACTAAAAAAATTTTTCCTAAACTTCACCCCAGTCCAGGAACATACATACTTTTAATAGTGCTTTTAATTATTCTTACAGAATTAATCTAGAAGCAATTCCATGAATACACCTAACAAATATGATAAGATGGACCCATCAAATACTAGTACTAAAGATGGCCCTGATTATACACTGGATTTATCTCTTTGCCATCTCTACTGCCTCCACCATGGTCTAAGATGTATCATCCCTCCTCTGGGCAGCTTCTATACCCTACACACTGGACCCCCTTTTTGCCCCTCTTGCCCCCATCAATCTATTCTCAAATAACGGAGCTCAAGCACATGAGTCTGCTAGTCGAAATCTTCCAATGGTACCACTTACTTTTAGAATTAAAAATCCAAATTCTTCCTATAACCTACCATGTTCTGCATAATCTGATTCCTACCAGCTTCTTCCACCTCCTTACAACCTACTACCTCCCGCCACTTCTATATGAAGATCTCTCTGTCTACACCACTGACAACTATATCACCAGTGCTTGCTACATGGACACAAAATAGGAGCTCCAAAATGAAAGCAAATGAGTGAATTAAATTCTGCTGTGATGCATGCCAGTGGCTTCTTGGTTCAATATTAGAAACATTTTAATGCCAAGAAACAATAAATTATTGATCTTATTGCTTCCAAGAGGAACAAAGAAACAGTGACTAAGAATTAGATAAATACCTTCACAAAGCTAGTAACAGAATTTTCAAAGAAAGCAACAGGAGTACTTTGATTCTTCGCTGATATGTTTGGAGTGAACTGGAAAATTAATGTGGAAGATTTAGCAGGGTGACTACCTAATCGCATTCAGGACCTCAGGACCAATTGAAATCCTTCTTTCCATTCCCAAGGAAAAAGAGGGATCAAGGGCATACTGAGGCTACTTTCTGGAGCATTTTACAGGAGGAACACCAACTTTTAATAATTTTTAGCCCCTGCAGCCTGAGTGGTCAGTGGGCCTGTGGGGTGCCCTTGTCCTCTGACTATGAAATGAAGTCAGGATAAAGTATTCTGCTTAGTGCTAAAGTTTGTACTTGGCTTATTACTGAAGGGAAAAAACATTTCCATGAATTCCAGTTCAGCAATATCCACCTGACTGTAAGAGCCATCTGGATTCTGTGGAGGGGCCAGATGAAATAGTTTAGCTATTTCAGTATCTTCTACGCCATGTAACATTTGGTAGCCCAGGAGAACAACAGTGAGCACATAGATAGGTTATGGTTTAGGAAAGCAGAAAAGAATTTACCCCACTCCTGAACAGATTCCATAGTCCACTAAATCAGCGTCATCGGACTATAGAGGAATGAAACCAGGTTACAGAGGAATAAACGCCAAGCAGGATTGTTGTGACTAGATACTGAGGGAATATATCTTATGAGTAATAAGAAAAATGCATAGGCTTAATGGATTATAAAGTGCCTTTGAGTACCAACACACTGCAGGCCCAAGACTTGATGATTCTTTTCATTAAAGGCTCTGACAGAAGACTAATAAAAGGAAAACTACACTTCAAAGCCTGGCAGGTATACACAGGACTGGCTGAAGGGATATTCTGGCCTCCAGGAGACCAAACCATAGCAAAGTCCACAACAGTATCACAACTACACCGAAAGGTACCTTTGTTAGAACTGGCCACATGCCAGTGTGGGTAAGCACCCCTATCTGATAAACTACAAAGAGTATGTGAAACACTGGGAGGACAGAAATCTCAAATGTAAGACATTTTCTTCAAATCTCAATAAATATAAATTATATTTATAGGAAATTTAAAACTAGAACACAATAAAAATTTCCTATTTGTGTACTGAACTCCTCGGAATCTATGTAAAAATTACCTTTTCCTTCTTCACCCTCTTTTACTTTTATGGCTTAATCTCTCACAGAATGCAGTATGTACACTTGCTATTAATGAAGGCGATGAGAGGCCTTCCAGGCTCCATTAATTAATGTACTAGGAAGCCTTCTTATTTAAAATAGTAATACAAAAACAGAAAATTTGGCACTCATCACATAAAAAGAAAATAGCTAATTTTCTCTTATTTTATGGAGATAAAATAATACAGAGTCACTTTATAAATATTTCAATAAGACCTTTATGACTACATTCTTCATTTAATAAAAAGAAAATATCTAGTAATTCAAAAAATCTAAAAGTAGATCAAAAACAGAAACAGTTTTTTTAAACTACGATTAGACAACAGTATTTACTGAGCATATTATATGCCAAGCACTATGCTGCACACAATGAGGAAGACAAACTGCCCTCATGGACTCACAATCTGGCACAAGAAGCCTATGTTAAACCAAGATTTATTTCAAGTGTGATTGCTACCTTCATGTAATCAACTTAAATAATCAATTACTACTTTTTACACATGTCACAATTATGTAGTTGGTATGGAAAGAAGCGAAAAATTCTACTCAATTATTACAAATAATATTTTTCTCATCTCAAACATTTTAAAATCAGTAAAAGTTCAGTAAAGAATTATAATAAATGTTGTTTTTATGTATCAAGGAGAAAATAAGAATTGCTTAATTCATATTCACTAACTACAAATCAGCATAATACAATTATTTCATCAAACAAATCAAAAGGATAAATCAATGAAATATAATATTTTAGCTTTTATAATGAAAAGTTTAAAAGATAAATGAAAGTTGATAAAGTTATAAAATAAACCTACATTTACCGATCTTCTAGCTTCAGTAATTACCATCATGGCAATAGTATTTCACATTTGGCCCTCATCCACTTCTAAAATGTCATATTTATCTATAAATATTTCCATGTATCTCTTTTTAAAAACTATGTTTTTCAAAACAAAATAATTCAGCAAAAATGTTCACATGAAACAATACAAACTATATATATTTTAATGGAGATAATCCAACATAATGAGTTAAAAATTTCATTAAGTTTTTGCTATAATTTTATATAACTGACCCTTTGTCAACAAGAGCACTGAAATTCATAACTAAACATTTTCTAAAAGTCTAAAATTCCATTAGTGTCCAATGAAAATTTGATAATTTGATTGCTTATTTGACCTCACCCTTATTTACTTATTCTATCCTTAATGTACTCTCTGGAAAAGTTAGATAGGCTGATAAAAGAGCAGTTTATAAATTCTGCACTAAAGCATTGTGAAAGGGAAATTGGTCCACAAATAATGGCATAGATACCTGTACCTATTTAAAAAAAAATCTCTAATTTGAGTATGACTTAACAACTTTCCTTCAATTTGCTAAGTTTCTTAGATTAATGTTTGATTCCTTCATTACTGTTTGACTGTATTGGAATTCAATAGTTGTACAATGTAAATGAAACAGAATTAGTACATTCTGTGTCTGCTCATTCTTTAATTCAAGAAAGGGGTTCAGATTACTATAATCTAAAAAGTAACCTGCTAATGTAACAATATAGTAGTATACAGAAGTGGCAATTACAAAGTAATGTTTAGCAGACACATGTACTTGTACATCAGGCAGTGAGACAAACAGGCAGGTACAATCACTATTTCACATGAAGAAGCAGAAAAAATTAAAGTGAACTACCCAAGGTTACATTTGAGTGCAATAGTTGTTTCATAAACGTACGTAATTCTTCGGCTATATTACAAGAAAAATGTTGCTATTCTCTAAAAGTGGAGATCTCTCTTCTATTCTGTCTTTCATTTCTAAATAAGACCTTTAAATTAATAGATATGGTTACTTTAAGAATTCATTTTAAAGACTAAAAAAAGAAAAATTCACAAGAGTATGATTGAAGGCTAAATTAAATCCACCATGCAGATAACTTACCAAATTCGATTGTGTGGATGTATCATGACTTACATAAGAAAATAGGAAAAAAATAGAAATGGTATACTAAACTTGAATTCTGAATCACCTGACTTTGAAGTTTCATCATAAAGGATGAAATGAACTTAAGTCTAAGAAGGCTAACACACAAAGAACAGTGAAAGAGTTCTCAATAGCAGCACAGCTAGTCAGTATTTCAAAAGGGATGACAAAACTCACACAGGAAAGAGAAGCCAGCCACTGTGGGCTTCCAAACTGTCCATGGTTCTTTCCTCACTTATGTAACATTCTTTCCTTTGTTTTCCTTCCCCAAACCCCAACTGGATACCTTTTCCACTCCATCCCATTCGTTGTTTTTCTCCCTTTCTCCATGTCCACGTATCCTTACCTCCTTCCTCCAGTTCTTTCCTTTTTGCCACGTTTCCTTTGAGCTCTTTTGCCCTTGTGTCATATCCTTCCTTAACTGGTCACAGTATGGAATGAAACCTTGTCTTTTATTTATTTTTTTTTCCTTATACTGTGGCTTGAACCTAGGGCTTCCTCAATGGACTATGTCCCAGGCTTCTTTATTTTGACCTCAGTTGTTTTGTTCTGTTTTTGTAGTGCTGGCATTAAACCCAGAGCTTCATGAATCCCTCTTAGAGATAGGGTCTTGTTAAATTGCCCAGGATGGGTTGAAACTTGCAACCCTCCTGCCTCAGCCTCCCAGAATGCTGGTATTACAAATATGTGCCACTATGTTTGGTTAGGAATGAAAGCATTTTAAACACATGTTTTATACTAATACAAAATTAGTGATATTTAACTTTTACTTATCTCAAAAAAAATTAAGATTCTATGATTCTATGATATGATTGGAACCAGGCTGCCTGGATTGAAATCCAATTCTACCTGTTATTAACTGTGTGGCCTTAAAGTTACTTATTAAATAAAGAGTGTGAAAATGAGATGCCAACCAAAGGGGGGTTTTGTGAGCACTCTAAGACAATACCCAGATGCCAAGCACATACGATATAAAGTTGTCAATAAAGGTTACACATTATTCAATGTATACATACTTCCTTGGAAATAACATTTTGAACATTGTACAAAGTTCACTTATTCCTATCATACGCAGAAGAATATAAATCAGCATTTAATGAAAATCTGTTACGATACGTCACACCTACTCTCTTACAAGCCAAGAGAAACAGAAATGACAATACACAAACTGTTTCATTCTATACTTGTTCAGTAGACTGAAGTTATATATAAAGGAAAGAACACATCAGTAAAATAACAGTATCAAGTTTAGTTGTACATAAGAGGTTGACCTGTATTTTGCAACATTTTAAATTACAGTTCATAAAAGAAGTAATCCAAATAACTAAGTATTTTGTTATAATATACTGATTGCATTTTAAGTGTTCTAACTTACCAAATTATTTTATGCTACCTTATTCTAGTAGCAGTTGGACATGGCTACTTTTGTTAAAAATCTTTGAAAATTACAATAAAGTATATACACCTAAAATTGAATTTTGTAATGGACTTAAATATACAAGGTCTTGAGTAACAAACAGCAAAGTTTGTTCTTTCTCAAGGAAATACATAAAGCAGGTTTTCATTAAGAAGTTTAACTCATATATAGGAATAAAACTATTTTAAATGTTAGAATTCCATAACAATGAAGAATGTAGTCATTTTAGGAAGGTTGAAATACAGTAAGCAAAAGGAAAATATACAGAAGCAAGAGCACAACCTTCAAAAGTCACCTGTGCTTGTAAAAATATTTCAGATTAGATGTTAATATTTTAGCAGGAGAAATGCTTCCCAAGATGAATAGAACCTAGCCAAGGCATAAAGCCCTAATAATCTGTGTTTTAATCATAAATGAAAGGCAATAATCACTTGTTTAAAAAAAGAATACAAACGTCCTGATGTTTGAATATAGAGTATTTCTTACATATTCATATTAACATTCTTTAAACAAGAAAACCTATCATCAAAAACAAAACCTAAAATTAGGTTATACATTTTTCATCATGTCAGACAAATACATTCACAGCTCACTAAATGTTCTTTCTTACATTTCAAACAGCTTATAAAATCCCACCTCCTTTAAATAAGGTTTCCACAATAATTAGAGGAAAGATGGACAGTCCACCATCTACCCTAACCTAGTCCACTGAGCATACACTTACCATCTGCAAAAAAAGTCATGCTGGTAACTGTAAAGACAGCATTATCTGTCAGTTTTGGCAGAGGAAAAACATTTTATAAATATATTGCATTTTTTAAAATGAAAACCTCAGAATGGGCAGAGCTTGTGTTGTACAATGTCAAGACACAATCTATCCAGGTAGAGGGATCAAATAAGAGTTTTGGATACTGTTACGAGAACATTCCACTCAAATCCAAGTTAACATGTATCAGCAGAACAGGGCCCAAGAGATAAGTGCTCAAGAAACATTAATTGAATAAATGAAGAAATACAATCAATCCATTAATCTAGGAAAGCCAAGTAACGGGGAAAAAAGCCAGAAAACAAAATGGTAAGTACAATTCACAGTTTCTATCATTAAGGAAAGAAAAGTCCGTATTTGAGTACATATGTGCCAGGCCCTATCCTTGATAATTTTGATTTAATTTATTTATTCAAAAGTGCAAAAGTTTTAAAGATTTTTATATACTTTATCCTAGGAAGGGGAATTTTGTAAACTTCCACGGAATAGGCTAAGCAAAGAAGCAGACAAATTAGCAGGCTAGGATGCTCTCTGCAGGAGTATTCACAGTAACAAAAAAGTTGAAACCACCCACATGCATTAAAACAGAATAACGGTTAAATGACAGTACATATTTTTAATAGGATGCTATGTGGTCACAAAAGATTTTATTTAATGAAAGTATTTAATAAATTAGGGAAATGCAATATAATTGAGAAAGCAAAATATAAAATTATTAGGGGTATAAACATGATTCCATTAAAAAGTACAATTTAGTGAGAAAAAAACTGAGGAGATAAAATGTTAACTGCCTCTTCATAGTGAGATTAAAAGGCATAATTCTATTTGTCTTTATAATTTATTTTCCAAAGTTATACATCAATATTTTTACACTATTATAGTCACAGAAAATAAGTAATAGGGAAAGGAAAAATGTAGAAACATTTTCAATTTTATCCACATTTTATTCTTACTTTATCCCAAATTTTTTCATAAAAGTTTAGAAAATGTAAGAAGAGCATATCACATCTTATTTTGACTCCCCCACCCCAAGTTGAATGTAATTACTAATGTACCGCAAACACATTCTAATGAAAACAATTTTAAAAAAGAAAGTACAAATCTTTTAGAAGTTGAGAGAATATTATAAAATATTTAACACAGAATTTTAAATATAAATCAGTATTTCTACCAGGCCTTTATTCTTCCAAAGCAACATCTATAAACTCCAGAATTTAAAAAAATGCTACCAAACAGTACATATTACATAATTATCCTTTGTTAGGCCAAAAACTTGTTTCTATTGAGAAAATGTAAACATTTTTTAAAATAAAAAAGAAATAATCCTATAGAAGCAATTTGCTAATTTAGAATCAAAATACAAACCAGAAACATGAAAGATCAACTTGTGGTTCCAACATACAGCTGGAATGCAAAACAAGTCAGTCAGAACCTAGTATTAAAAGGTATTTTAGGGCTGCATGTAGGTATGCTGCAGAGTGCTGCGCTAGTATACTCAGGCCCTAGGTTCAATCCCTAGGGAGGGACAGAGGGAAACAAAGTACATGAATATGAGATGCTTAGTTGAGGGATGTATTCCAGGAATTTATAAAACGAATTGGTTCAGCAGCATTGGTGATGATGTGCTTAAATAACACCAACTTCTCACCTGCGCTGAATCACTACTGTATCTCCAAATTTTCTCCATAATCATTTCTGAGATGCCTGAGAGGCACTGAGTTCCTGCTCAAATACCCATCTGTTAGTTGCTGTCTCTACAACCTGTTGACTTGCTCTGGTTTCTGTTGTGACTGCATCTGTGACGGAATATCCACTCTCCGGAGAGTAAGACTTTTTCTGCCTCTTGTGACTACTCCAGATGCAGATCAGGATGTGATCTGCATCTCCTCCAGCCTCTAGCCCTTGAAGAGTTCAGAGCACTGTGGAAGTGGAATCAATGCCTTCTTCCTGCCTATACACCAGCTTCATCAAATAACACTCAAAGACTATCTGCTGGGGTCCACCACCTCACAGCACCTGTCTTTCTCACACACCGCTCTTCAATTTCTGGTCCTTTACTTGTGACCACAGAAATTAAAACCCCAA
Organism: Hystrix cristata; assembly: GCA_004026905.1. Lineage (NCBI taxonomy): Eukaryota > Metazoa > Chordata > Mammalia > Rodentia > Hystricidae > Hystrix > Hystrix cristata. The sequence goes on from PVJO010010228.1 coordinate 33,821, forward strand.
ACAAGGAGTGGAACAAAGGATTGAGTGAGGAAGAGATTCTACACAACTTGCACTTTCTTCCCTACCACCACCACACCCACCTCTCTCCCCTCATGTTTTCAAAATATACACATTAGAAACTGGCAAACACTCTGTGTGTATGTAGATGCTGTGGTTTGGTAACTTTCCCCAAAGGTGCAAAGATGTGCAGCACAGCAAAAGCAAGTTAGGTCATTTGGGGCACATCATTGAAGGGGATACTGGAACTCAGGAACTTTTTCTTCTTCTTTGTCATTCATTCATTCATTCGTTCATTCATTTATTGCTTCCTATGTTTTCTTATTACTTTTGCTGTGGAGTGAGCAGCTTCTTCCACCACACATTCCCATTGTGATGTACTGCCTTGCAACAGGCAAAACAAAGCAAAACAAAAACAAATCAGGGCCAATCAACTGTGCAATAAAATCTCCCAAACATTGTTCAAGAAATCATATTACAATGATCCATGCATATCCGTGTTCATATCAGTACAGCTTCTAACAGCTAAATCATGGAGGCAGCCTATATATCCATGAACACATAAATGGATAAAGAAAATGTATTGATATGCTACAGAATACTACTCTGCCATAAAGAAGGATGAATTTGAGTTACTTGTAGGAAAATGTATTTGACTTGAGACCATAATGTGAAATGAAATAAATCAGACACACATTTAAATATCATATGATTTATATGAGAAACCCAAAGTATAAACAATTTAAAGAGCAAAATAAAAGATAGCTAGTAGACTTGATCTTAGCCAAAAGGCTGAGAAGTGATAAGATAGCTAATAAAAAACAAGGAGATAGATCTTTTGCAAATGGTAGGGAGACCAAAAGATCAAGAGAGGCAGGGAAGGGAAATAACAAGAATTAAGACGTATTATGTACACCTACAAACTCCCTACAATGAACTCAATCGTTATGTACTGCAAACAGGTACCAATAAAAATAAAAAATAAACTTTTATATTTTTAAATTGACTATCTCAGTTTCTGTTATGGTAACAGAAAGCTAGCACAATATACAAAAAGAAATATATAGATGGGGATCTCTACAACTTTAGTTGAATAAGATTAGTTCTAAAGTCATAAGGTCTGGACTTGAATCACTCATTTCACCACATATGAGGTACATAATTAATGCTCTCCAAATCCCAATAATCTCATCATAAATAGAACCACCACAGCGCATCCTCCATTGAGTTGTTATGAGGACCAGAGGAGATAATTCATGTAAAGAAATTACAGCTAGACATGCTGACACATGCCTGTAATCCACACACTCTGGGAGGCTGAGTAAGTTGGAGCTTAGCCTTGCTAACTTAGCAAGACCTTGTCTCAATAAACAAATAAGCAAACAAAGAAATGGCCAGTGATGTAGCTCAATGCAAGGGCCCTGGGTTCAACCCTTAGTACCACAAAACAAAACAAACAAACAAACCAGAAAATTACATAGTACAAGCTCAATATAATTGTTTTAAAATAAGCCAGTTAATTTAATTAGGCAAAAACCAGAAAAGGTTATATGCTAATCTGGGGGAAACCCTAAGCTTTCATCATTTCATAAAGAAAATTAAGCACAGAAGGATCAATAAAAACATACCTGATTCAATGAGGTTTTGAATTTTTTTTTTTTTTAGGAGGCTCAGTCTCTTGACATCTTGGGCAATCTGTACTTCCCTAACATTATGGAATTTGCTAAATTCAACGTAGCCAACGGGACATGATCAAGTAAGTACTTGACTGGGATTCAAATATTAAGTGTAATTCAATTTGGAAATATTTATCATCAACTGTGTGAAATGCACACTCTTGAAAAAGTAAAAGTCTTGATTTTTATATGCAGTGGTGGTGGTCATGGTGGGGTAATACATAAAGATATCTACACTAACATGCCTGAAATGATTATAGAAAAATTACCCTGGGATAAAAAAAAAAAGAGCAATTAGATGTTTGTATCTGCCAAGACGCAAAGGGTAACCTAAAAGTCATAAACAGAGAGCCTTTTGAAAGATCATTCCGGATATAGAAGTGAACCAGGACCACTGTAAGAAAAGAGAACACCTGTAAGGACCCAGAAGTCTGAATACACAACATGTACAAAAGAAAGCAAGCCAGTTTTTGGCCCTAACCTTAATTGACAGCACCATGACAACCTTGAACATACTATTTAACTTTCTGTACCTAGGTTTCATTATCTATAAAACAAAGATAATACTATCAGATAAAGGCTTTTTCATAATAATGTCATTCTCATAAACCTATAAGGTATTACAAGACATAAATGCAATGGAGAACAAAAATAAAAAATATAAACTTTTGATCTTCAAAGTTTATTTTAAAATGACCTCTGTACATACTAATTTTCATTCATAGCCTTTACTGTCTTCCAAACTTTCATTTGGAGAATACGTGGCTTTGAGAGATTTATATCATTTATCTCTATAATGCTAGTGAGTGCTATCAAGATTAATATTCACACCAGCACTTCCAGTTCAGAACAAGATGGAGTATTCCATTCTTCCCACTAAGTGGAGTTAAAAACCTGGACATTATTTACAAAACAAACACATGAAGATTCTGATCTTTTGCCTACAAAGAGCATGTTTTCTTGGACTTCATCTGTGCATGTTGATGCTTCTGGGTTGTTTGTTTCTCCAGCATCTACTGTGGAATATATGAGGTAAAAAGAACATCTGGGGAATTCACATCATTGTATTGCTCCTAGGGTTCCCCGGAATATCACAACTTGAATGGGAATAAAGACAATCAAGAGATATCAACCCTGAGGTAATGCATGTTGGAATTATTTGACAAATTAGTCACTGTAAAAAAATGCTTCAACGAACAATTAGACATACAGTACCACTTGAAGCAATGAAAAACAAAAGGCCTCAGTAAAGAAATATACAATATAAAAACCAAATGGAAGTTTTAGCACTAAAAACTGCAATCAATAACCAAAGTTAAAAAGTCACTGGATGATATAGACGAATGAAGGCAAGACAGGAAATAATCATTGAACTTGAAGACAGAACAATATAAAAATACCCAATGTGAAAAATGCAGAGAAATTAGATTAAAAAAATGAACATAAATTCAGACATTGTACGGGTCAGCTTTCCCATTGCTGGAATACAATACTCAACAATGCAACTTAAAGGAAGAAAGGTTTAACTGGGCACATGGTTTTAGAGGTTTTAGAGGTTTCAGTCTACAATTGTCTGGCTCCAAGACAGAAAAACAGGGTGAACTATGTAGGGAAGTAAAGCTTCTCAGTTCATCATGGCCAGGAGAGGAAGGGAAAAGCATCAGTGAGAGGTAAAACCCCCAAAGGACAGCTCCAGTGACCAGTTTCCAACTGATGAGTACAATGCCCCCATGATCCACTCACTTCTCCAAGAGTGTCTTACCCCAGTGACGTTGACAATTATGCTTAACTATCGCAGACAACTAGGTGAGTATAACAAAAGATTTAAGAGTCACTTCATGGAATTTTAGAAAGAAATAAGAATGTAGGACTAAAGTAGTATTTTTAAAAAAATGAACAGAATTTTCTCCAAATTTGGTTAAAGATATGAACCTATAAAGAACCTATAAAGTCAAAATAAATAAGCCCCAAACAGAACAGAAGCAAAGAAAGACATATTAAAACATATAACAAAGCCCTAAAAACAAAAAAACAAAACAAAATCTTGAAAGTGGCAGGCTATTGCTACCATTCATATTAAAAAAAAATAGGAATGACATCAGATTTCTCATCAGAAACCATGAAAGTCAAATGAAAGCGGGGAAGTATTTTCCAAGTGCTGAAAGGAAGGAAGTTCAATCCATAATTCTATATCCAGCATAAATATCTTTTAGGGCAGAAAAAGAATTCAAGACATTCAAAGGTAAAAAAACAAAATTGTTTTTTGCCAACTTACTACCCTACAAGAATAACTAAAGGAAGTTCTTGAAGTGGAAAGGAAATGATAAAGGAACAAATTTTAAAACATCAGAAAATAAAAAAAGAATAGGAAAAAGAAAGGCATGGATTAATACAATAGGCTTTCCTTCCCTGCTTGAGTTCTGTAAATTATGCTTCACCTTGAAATATTCAAGCCAAATACAGACAGAGAAAAATTCAAAGTTAAATTCAGACCATAGTTAATGATACCCTTACCATTTATTTCCCTTTCTTAACCAGCAAATGGGCACAATGATCATCCCTTGGCCAAGAAATCTAACTCCTGTGACCCTGCACTCTACAATGATTATATGCCTCACCTTGTTAGAGCTTTAAGAAACAAGGATTTCAGTAGAGACTAGAGTAAATATAAGAGAAGCCAGGAATGCATCTGACTGATAAAAGATCTCTCCACATGATTTTAAACCAGGACACAAATGACTAAAAATGAAGTCAGTTTCATACTTGTGATCTGGCCAAACACAATTAAACAAGCTTCTGTAGTCTGCAACAACATGTTACTTTATAGAAACCTATCTAGTTAATACTATAAACAGCATCATGCATATTTTATGATAAATCAGGAGAATCTGAAATTTATTCAGTAACTGAAGCTTGTTGTTCTACTACCTTTGAAAAGACACGAACTTGTATAAGAGTACAACTTACAATATAACAGAAAGAAAAAGGAGTTTTGTATTTCCACACTCACAAATGTTACGTACCCTGTATGGCTTTAGTTTGTATTCCAGCATTCCACATAAAATGTCTTGAGGAGAAATGCAGAGCTGAGAACAAGACATATGTGAACTATTTTCTAGAACACACTATTAGAGATCCTCTGCCTGCAATTATACATGTTTTGTATTAATAAAATACAAACACAAAGAGAAGTTCCACTGGAGGCCACCACACGACAGCAGAGAAACAAATGTCTTTCCTTTACCAAAAAAGTAAATAAGATTAAAGGAAGAGACTATAAAAATAGGAAGTGTTGACAATTCTCCTCTTATATCCAGAAAACACATTTTTGGCATGCAAAGAAACAGTGACCTTACTATTTTTTAAGAAATGTTTTATATCTAAGAACCCATATAAATCTCTTCAAAGGTATTTAAAAGGTTTAAAAGTCAGGAAATTCAGATGTTTCAGCACCATTAATGCTAACCTTGGCACTGCGACTGCTACCAATCAATTTTTTCCTTTCAGAAAGAATGCATAATTTTGATGAATGCTATCGCAAATTATACACTAAAAACATAATTTTTCATATGAATGAGGCCAATGTCTTTTGGCAGGCTTGTCACTATCACAATATAACTGTTAAGCTTCAAATACAGCTATTAACAACTTCAGAAAAATCATTCAGAAGACCAATTCTCCTTTTTAAGGTCAACGATTACAACAGTTAATAACCAATTGGCTTTAGCCATTACTGTTCTGACCTTTACATCATGTTTTAAACTAACAAGACAATAAACACCTATTAATAATGACCTATTTTTGAAGGGCGTTTCTCAGCAACTATGCTCACTGAAAACATAATTGTTTTTGTGTTTAAATAACACAAAATGAGAAATAAGCAGAAATCACTCAGTCAACTGGTGATTTCTGCTTATTTTCTTGTTGCAGTTGATGGTGTTTTATCATTGAAACAGAAATAATAGTAAAGGTAGGAGACAGAAAATCTGATATAAACTCTAATGGTCTTTAGAAAACACCAGTAAAATGTAATGGGTTAGAAATTAGAAAAGAAACTAATAGGTACAAGATGAAAAGTAATAGTCATCCTCCCTTCATTTTTTCCCTGTTAAAGTAACTGTAATGGTTTATTTAAATATGTCTAATGCACATGTTTAGGTAAGGAATATTATATATTTTCCTTTTGATTTATAGAAAATTCATACTTGATGTATTGTTTAATATATTCTTTTTCACTTACAATGTCTGGGAGACCCTTTAATATTACCATACACAGATCTCATTAATTCAATAGCTGCACAATATTCTATGACATTCTCTTAAATACCAATTTAATTACTTCTAAACTGATATTTAAGTCATCTCTCATTATTGTTATTTTATTTTGTTACTATAAACAATGTTTCAGTGAACACCCTTGCACACATGTATCAGAAACTTCATAATTCTCTGTGGTCTGAGTTTCGGGCTACAACATATAGGGCTTTTTAATGATGATAGATTTTGGTACACCCTGTTTCAGAAATACTGTATTGACTGATAACAGCCATTGAAAAGAATGTCCCTTTCTCTACATCCTTGATACCATCAGGAATTATCAAACATTTTTGACAACTGGCAAGGTTAAAAAATAAAACAAAACAAAAAGCAATGCTCTTATTTGGAGTTTTTCATTATAAATAAGAGAGCAGATACTCTTGTGTATTTACTCAAAGACTACATATGTTAAAGTATTATTTTCTTACTTACTTAGAGCAGGAATATAACATCTGGTCCCTTTATTTTAGGGCCTAATATATAAGAGCCACTCAATAAATACTTGTATTCTTATTAGATGAATCAAGTAATAGTGTAGCAGAAATCTTCCTACAGACAAACTTTTTCTGACCTTTTTTACTGTCTTTCAAAATTCAAAAGATTCCTCAAACTGAGCCTAAAGAAGCTGGCAACACTGTAAGACCAGTAGGTTAAAAGTCTGAATACGCAACATAAACACAACATGTAGTTGCTTTCCTGTAGCTGTAATCTTACACAATTTCCTACTCTGTTATATATAACATGTATCTCTTCACATTTTACAAAGTCTTTCTAGAACTATATAATATTCTATAAATCCAATATAAATTGTTTTATGGGTTTATCCTTCATGTAAATGCCAAGTTGTACACATTCTTGTACAACTATTTTTTGTCTTGATCAACAATATGTAGCTGAGATGTACATATATTTATTTATATATACTCCATTAACTTTACCTCCAATTCTTTAATATACAGTGACTTACTTATCAATTCTTGTTGATGCTCAATTTATTACAAAGAGGTAAACAATATTTTTGTACATAGCTCTTTGACCACATACACTACAGCTTCTGTAATATATGTATATATGATACGGGATCAATGATGTAGTAAGTACTGCTGTTGAGTACCATCCAACAGAAAGGAGGGGTTTTGCAGTAAGAGCAGCAGCGCATCAAACCTTGGTACAGTGTGTGACAGGTTTCATTGTTTGGTGTATTCAGTCAATTGTGAGCTATGGTTGAGAGGTGTGTTTTAAAGTGTGCCATAAATCAGGGATCACAAACAACACACTGACATGAAATTTTGTTTCAAACTGCAAAAAAGTGCAAAAGAAATACATGAAATGTTAACATTAGTTTATGGTGATGTTGCAGTAACCATGTAGACAACTGACAAGCTGCTGTGATATCTTAACAAAGCTTCTTCTGTAACTCTGAACTAAATTGTCTTTAATATTCTTTCTAATATTGTACAGCTAGAAGGTTCTCGTGTTATCAGGTATAAACCTAGCTTAGGTGTATTCAGAGCAAAAAAGCTACAGTAAGAAACAAATGAACATATGAATATCTTATTGAAGAATAATGCCTGGTAGGGTTAAAAGCGTAAGTACAAAATCAAATCAGCAATCAATTTATTAACATATAATACTACGTTGATAAAAAATAAATTGTGAAAAACCAGAATTCTGAAAAACTATTATTTTCAAATTGCTTCTAAAATATCTGTAATAAATGAAATGAATAAAATCAAGTAAAAGCATAGTAATATATTGAGATAGACTGCAGCAGTTGTCTGAAAGTTGGCAATGCACAAAGCCTCAAAATTTAATACCACTTAAGTATATTCTTCTACATACAGTAAAATAACATAATACAGTTGGATTTGATAAAAGAGTAAAAGAGGTATGAGGTCCAAAGAGAGATTACAGATACTAAATTTCTCTAACAGCACAAAGGCAAAGTGGTAACAGGCATTGGCATTATTCTTCATGCCCAATTAAGAAAATCCTTAACTTTTTTCAAATATGGACCATGGTCCAAACAAATTCATTACATCACTCCTTTACTCTTAGAAAAGGCATAAGCTAGTAAGAAGATCTTTTGAGGTCTTGAGTAAGTCTCTGGATCTTCTAAAGGACTGGGGGTTTGGACGACTGATTTCAGTAACGTAAGAAAATTCAAACAATCATAAACCAGCTCATTGAGAAAAGGAAGATCACCACATCAACAAAGTATTCTCGGAAAAAAACACAAAAACTTCGCTACACAACCAAAGCAATTGTTGAATGTAATGTAGGAAAGCTTTTGCAAACTCTTACATGAAACCCCCCCCCCAAAAGAGAGGCTATATAAATTACAGGACCAATATTTTATTCTAGGAAAAATGTGAAGTTTGGTTTTGTTACTTTTTTTTGTTGAAATCTTCATTTCTGTGCCTCAGCAGTTTGGGCAATGGTAATTCTGGTATTTACACATGTGGAATAACTCTTTGAAGACTGCATCCAAAGAATTCACACCTGCTGAATGTATTACATTAAATCTTCACTCATATTTTTATATTTCTTAAAGCATAAAATATCCCCTAATCAGTCAAAGTATTTGGATTACAAAAGCAGTATTTTATCATTTAATGGTTGTTTCAAAGTTATATAATTTATCAATATAACTCATAAAATTCTAGTATTCCTCTTCTGTTCTCTTTGTAAGAAAAAAAGAATAAAGTAGTTCAGAGCCCACCAGCTGCCCTCTCTAATGCCCAGCATTAATCTTTAGAGATAATTAAACCTGGGAATAATATATGAAATAATTAAGCAAATATGGCACATATTTTTGTTAAGGAATTATCCACATAAAAGTAATAGTAGATATGAAATCATCTTTTCACTTAGTATATAGTCATCCTTCCTTACAGGAAGTCATGCTCTGAAACATGGAAACATGCTTTCAATTTAGAGTCTTGATTAAAACTTCAAATTTAGAGAATTTTCAAGTTACAATATATTATAAAAACTTAAAGGTAGATGAAATAGATATACCTTTTTAACAAATGCAAACTTTCTGAGCTGTAGTAAATTAAGCATCAACAAGAACTGATAAGAAAGACTAACAGATTTTTTTAAAGATTGCAACATATTCAAAACAACTTCCCCCGCTGACCCTGAATTGGATAAAGTATATATTCTCTGATGTTTTACAGAAGACAAGATAGTAGTTACCATTCTCTAGACTCTTGGCCTATATATAGCCTCTCCCTTTATTCAGTATTCACCTAGAGAGGGAACTCTGTCCATCATGCCTTCCTTCTTCCCACAGTTTTAAGTCAGTACTGTGACTGTTTCCTGATCTGGTAACAATCTGAATCATCAGGACGTACTGTACACATCAATTATTTCTAAGGAATGAATTGAACACTGACAGAAAATGAAAATCATAAATGCCTTTAATTTCTCAACCAACTCTTTTAACTCTATAATTCTGAAGAGTAACAGATTCCTATTTAATATAATTTGTGGGAGTAAATTTAATAATTTGAGATAAACCACAATTTCACAAAAATATATATCCCTTATAAATTTGAACTAAATAATAATAAAGAAAAAATAAGACAAAATACAGCCCTACTCTCTGTGTTCTCTGATAGGGCCATCAAAGGAACTGCATTAGGCCCTAGAGAAAATCAATTAATGTCAGATGTGACTGACAGTGTACAGCATATTTAAACATATATACACCATATAAAATGGATTTTAACTTTTTTATTTGGTTGTTCCTAAAATATTTTCTTTGTTCTGTTTTATGAAATCATAACTCTAGAAACTGATATGATTTGGGGTATTTGTTCACTGATCCCTACATGTTGGCAGATTCGAAGGTAAATTCATAAAAGACAAAGAATAGGTTTCAGGTTTGTCACTAAGGCAATACAGTAAAAGGTATTTAATTCACTAGCAATAGATTTTCCTGATTTGTGAAAATTTAAAAGAATATTTTGAAAGTTTAAGCTCAAACTCAGGATTCTCTGGACTTATGTCCAAGGAAGAACCAAACTGGACCACAAGATGATCTAGTTCCAGCTGCCAGAGGACATCAAAGGCAGGATGTCATTTCTAACATAAAAGCCATGTCAGTTTATTTCCAAACATCAAATCTATTTCTACATGCTATATTGCTTTAAACTGGTTGAAAAATCAGACGATGAGGATCTTAAAATCCAAAATAATATAAATCCTTTCAAATCTCTTGTAAACAATATATCACTTTTGACATACAGCCTCTTTTTAGCAAGACAACTTTCAACAAATCACTTAGAAAAACTGACCTTAAATACGTCACTACAAATAGATTCCGAATTTTTTAATCTAGATTATGGAGAGAGGTGGCAAGTAATATAAATTGAACATTACTTACCCAAAATGTAGGGAGCAGAAGTATTTAAGATTTTGGAGTCTTTTGAATTTGGGAATATTTCCATAAATTTGACTGACTGAGTACTAGTAGTCCAAACATCTGAAATCTGAAATGCTCCATATATGATATTTTAAAAGTTTCAAACTGTGGAGAATTTTGGATTTTGGAAGTGGGATTAGGAATGCTTAACCTATATCTAAAATATAGCTACTGTGGTGGTGAAGTAAGACACTGTGATAAAGTGCTTAACAAAACACCAGGCTCATGATAAGTATGCACGAATTTTAACAAAAGCTTCTATGCTGATTTTGAATACAGTCTAGCATTTTGCCCTCAGATAAACCACTTAACCTTTCAGGCTCATTTTTTTTCATCCATAAAATTATACTTTTGTATTCTAACCCTTTCAGCTACAGAAATCTCTAAAAGTACTGGTCTAGAAGGAAAGCTGAGGGGGACATCTTGTTCCTATCTCATATAAATATTTTATACAATATTTCAGCAGTACCATCTCTGTCTTGCTGTAGGTACTAAATTTTTTTTTTTTGACAAATGAAGAAATACTTGTTCTGATATAAGCAAGGGGAAAATCTGAATTAAAAATAGAACTACTGATAAGGAGCATCTGTTCTTAACTATCAAATTTCTCTAACTGGGCAAGTACTTTCTTAGCTGAAATCCACCAAAGAAAATGCTGATCAGAGCAAGCCATGAGAAGAAGGTCACAATCCCAAGACTGGAAACAGATTTAGATCTGGAATGAAGCCAACTCTGCAAATTGTAAATAAGACCAAGATCACTGGAAAGATGTGTCATAAGCCTAAGGGTGAGGCAAAGCTCAGCATCAGGAAGGCTGAGGAAAGAAAGCCTGCTCTCCTGGTAGGTATGGTGTACTAACTTCCATTTAGGTCATTTGCATATATCTCATCTCCTGACAGGATCACAACTTGCTTGGAAGCAAGGATTACTGCCTAATTTACATTTACACTCCCTGCTATGCTTAGCATATTGCAGACATTCAATTAATATTAGGCAAATTAAGTAAGCATGATGTCTTCTAAAGAAAATCAATGTTTACCTTGACAGTCAAACAAAACAGTAAGTTAAAGTCCAAATATTTATCATCAGGCAAAAGTTTGCTTTTTCTTTACTTTTAGCTATCATTTTATTAATATCATATATGTGCTTAGTTTGAATTTAAAAGATTTACTTAAAAAGACAGAAGACTAGACTTTTCCCCTCATCCCTACCAGATATCCCTCCCTAGAGCACTTTCAGTGCTTTCATAAGATTGTGTTGGAATTTATTTCCATTACCTCCTAATATCATGCTTATATTGCTACTTCTTGATTTCAAATTTTAAGTATGTGCTTTTCAAATATGAAAGGGCAGAGCTCTATTTCCTCCACGCAGGTATAAACACAATCTTTCCTACCTTGTTCAATTATCATTTTGGTTAGGTTCTTATTTAGTGTTTACATAATTATGACTATATAAACAGGATTCAGAGCTAAGCCATGTGGTGACTATCATTACTTCTCCTTTCCCAGACAATTCTTTGCTTCCCTGAAGTTAATCTGTGTTGGGTTTGTTGCTACTGTTGTGTATTTTCCTTGCTTAGTTTTATGAGCATGTAATAGGAATCCAATAGCAAGCTCTTCACTAGAGGCTATTTTAGAAGTTCTCCTGTGCATTATAACTGCTGTGTCCCTTTGGCATTTTTAGGAGCAAGAGAAATATTTAAATGGCTTTTACCAGTGTTTCAGTAATCAACTTCTTACTTTACAAAATAGTAGCCTGTTAGGTCAGGGTCACAAACTACTAGGGATCTAATATCGGTTAAAAATATCCCAATGTTAGAAAACTACACTGATTAATTAGCATTTAGAAGTGTTAAGCTGTTTTAGTGTGATGTAATGGAAATAACACAAGAAATAGAGACAAGCGGATCTGGAAGAATTCTACCTTTACTCTGACTACTTACTAACTTCTTTGACACTTGATTTCCTTATATATTTAAAAAAAAAGCATCATTGATTCTAGGATGTCATAGGTTGATTTGATTTCTCTGCCCTCTTAGGGCTAGCAAGTGAAGCTCCATAGGGCTAGCAAGTGAAGATGGTAACAATCATTATTACTGAGTACTTACTATTTACCAGATTCTAGCTCATGTAATCCTAGATGTCAGCTGCTGTGAGGCAATTCCATCACTTTACAAATGAGAAAATGAGGCACAAATATAACAAGGTTCATAAGTACTAATCAACACAGCCAAGATTCAAAATCAGAAATTCTGATGCCAAAGAATGTGCACAAGTGGACTCAATCATGGCCTGATACTACCTTCGGTAGGCAAAATGATCCCAAATTGTTCACACACATATAATTTTTAAAAGAAAAGCCTATTGATACCTGCAGTAGGGAACTGGAAACAATCATATAAAGCTGTGTTTGCTTTGTAGCAGAATAAACTGTGCTTGCATCTTCTCCTCAGACTAGTCATACACTGATCTTGAAGTCTAACCACATTAAGGACAGTGAGACAGGCGCATCAGCACCTTGAGGAACGGTCCTTACATTACAGGTTATAAGACACAGAACATGCTATGGACTGAATGATGTCTCTCCCAAACTCATATGTTGAAGACTTGACCCTCTAACGTGATTCCATCTCGAGACAGGGTCTTCAGAGGTTCAGGAAGGATTGTGAGGGCAAAGTCCTAATCCAAAGGACCCTCTGCTCTGTGGGGACCAGGAAGAAAGCAGCATCTGGAGGCCAAGAAAAGCCCTCAGCAGAAACCAAACTCTTCCACACCTTGACTTCAGACTCTCCATCCTTCAGAAAAATCAGAAAACTGATTTCTGCTGTTTAAGCCATCCAGTCTACGGTATGTTGTGTAAGAGACTGAGCAGACTAACACAGAGCATGAAATTAGATCCTTCTGATTGTTCTCTTTATTTTTCTTTCTAATGTTCATATGTTGGAGAAAAATATAGGCAGCAGAGAAGCACTCAGTTGTTAAAATGCAAAAGGAGATTTTTAGAACAGATTTTTTAAAAACACATTGCCATTTAGTGTTTATTAAGGATATGAAGTGGTAAAATAATTAGAGTTGGAGTCAGAAAATCTGGGTTCTACGAAGGCCATCCCCTTCTAAACTCTATGTCCCTGGCCAAATCACTTAACGTTTCAACATCCTCTGGTACAATCAATGAAATTGAGGTAGATGATCCTTAACTTCTTTTTTGTTAAACACGCCAGGATCTTATCTAGGTCGTGGAAAAGTAGTCAATAGAAGATACTTACCATGATATGTTCCTAAAGTGCTAACACAGAATTTATAAGAAATTGCAATTAAACAAATTAGGTCCCAGTAACTAATAAAAAAAACTAAACATAATAAAAATTATGATATGCTATATTCAGCACCTACATATTTCCAAGGCAGTCTATATAGGGCAAAATGAAAGCAATTACACAATTTCCACTGAACTATCCAAATTTCTGTGATTTGTTTTTCAAGCAGTGAGAATTTGGAATTGAAGAGATCTGATCCAGGAGGAATACAAGGATATTAGCTTCTTTTTTTAAAGTATAATTCATCAAAAATGCCTAACTATATAATGAGGGTCTTGTGGAATACCCTGGATTAAGCTTCAAAGCACCAAAACTCTGAAACTCACTCTACTGTAAAAAGCAGAATTAAGAATTATTTTCAAAGAATTAAGAGGATTCTGACTTACCACCTGTGTAGCTGTAGTGCAGAAGACAGATCCCTGAAGCTAAAGTTGGTTGTGGTTTATATTTATTGGCTGTGTTGTCATTTCTAACCCATTCAACCACTCAGCCTTATAATTTCCTCCACACTTCATCAGTTAGAAAAAATGTTTAATATAGGTGAAAAGACTTTGTAAAAATGTTGTTGCTTTAAAAGTGAGAACTTCTAAAGCATAAGATACATTCAATTTCTCAAGGTCAAAGATACAATGATATGAGCTGTGAAAGGGACATAGCAATACAAAAGGCAAAAGGAATTCCCAAAGCAAAAGAATCACACAAGGATATACCAAGTACCTAAAAGGACATTTTCTAAAGAGCTACTAAAATAAAAATTTAAATATCAAAGGCAATGTAACAAAATATTAAAGTTTATCTACTTGGAACTAATAATTTTTTAAACCTCAGTGAAGATGAAACTCACTTTGTAGCTATCAAAATGATAAACTCCGTCCACTACTAGATTTCTCTACAAAAATCAATCCTGGAAAAATTGTAGCTCAATGAGGGAAGTAGCTATAAGGCATTGGAAGGGAAGGGAATAAAAGGAATAGGAAAGGAAGGGAAGGGGAAGAAAAGGAAAGGAAGGGGAAGGAAGGAGAGGGGAAAGAAGAAATGGTTGGGGGAAGGGAGAGGGAAAGGGAAAGGAGAGGCAAAGAGGAAGGAGGAGGGAGAGGGCAAAGGAAAGGGAGAAGGAGGAAATGAAGGGGGTAGGGAAGGAACGGGGAAGGAATGAAGGGAAGGGACAGAGAAGGAAGGGAAGGGCGGGAAGGGGAGGGGAAGAAAGGGAGAGAAGGGAGAGGAAAGAGAAGGGGAGAGGAAAGAAGGAAAATTATGTACGTCGCAGTCAGTATACTGCAGCCTACTTTGGAAAGGAATAGGTTTTTGGAAAACTTTTCCAAGACACTGTTGTTACTTCTCTGAGCTAAGCAAAGCATATACCATAACCACACCACACAAATTGGACAATTTCAGCTGTCAGTGTCAGGAGAGCACTATGGGACTGCTTAAGTGTTCTTGCGAAGTAAGAGTGAAATCCAGGAGGAGAGAAGAGGCAGGGATTCTGTGGTGCCCAAGTTCTCTGCCAGATTAACAATGACCACAGGCCAGCCTTTGACCCCTCCCAATTCACATTACTACACAGAGTAGCTATTATGGTGTAATAAAAATTGCTCTAGAAATCAACTATGAAGAACATACACCTAATTCAAGAAATTTGGAAACCTAAACATATAACACTAGCATCCCTTTATGGAATGAGAAAAGGGTGAAAATATTGGCAATGGCAAAGCGGGAAAAGTCATGCCAGGTAGAAGCATCTTTAGAAGCAGGATGGGAGGCAGTGGGTTCCTAAAACCCCAGATTTTTCCCAGAACAATTATTCCAATCATGGCGATAAATTAAGAGACAAGTTAGCAAGAGATTATTGGAACTGCTACAGCTATCCTGAAGCTCATCACCAAAGTAAACTAAATTATACTCATGGAAATTTGAAGCAGTTGAGGCAATAGCCACTAGATGGCACTTACGCACAGCCAGGACAAATCTGGCTCTCAGCCCAACCCACAGAACTCCTGGAGGCACAAGTTTGCTCCAGTCAGTTAGTTCATCAATATTAGTATCACATAATGTTGTATTTTATATCATTGAAAACTTGGACTCAATTGTCTTGTGAAGGGCTTTTTATGTATCTGATGAGGTAGAACTATGCAACAGATGTACCAATTACTTAAAATAAGCTAAGGCAACAAAGAAAATTATCAGCAATGTGCAAGTATAAATATGAAATCACTAAAAATAATTTAAAACGCCAGAATAAAAATATAATACGTGATTTTAAAATACAATACAGGAGATAAGTACTAGGATGGATACAGCTAAAGGATAAATTACTGATTTAGAAAATCATATTGGAGAGCTTTCCTAAAAGACAACAGAAAAGGATGATACATAATACCGTGAAAGAAAAGCCAAAGGACAGAAGCAGACGTATGGCCATCCAGATAATACAAGTCTCAGGAAAAAAAGAAAACAATAAGGAGGAAGGGGTAGAGAGAGAGAAATGGAAATCCTCAAAGGAATAATTAAAATAAGTAATCCAGAACAACAACAACAAAAAGGTGATAGATGCCACAATGAAAAGACTTAATCAGAAAAAAAATTTTAAAAATCTATACCATGATATATTGTGGTTAAATTTTAAGGAAAAAAAAAAAAAAGAAAAGAAATCCTTAAAGCTTCCAGAGAGGAAGAGGGAAAAACTGGAACAAGAGTACAAAAGTGTAACAATATAACATTTTCAAGTACTGAAGAAAAACAATTTTGACTCTAGAATTTTCTATCAGCCAAATTATCACTCAAAGTTAGGGAAAAAATAGACATTATTCAGACATACAAGACCACTGAAGGGTTGTCTCACAGAGACCCAAACTGAAAACATTCATGAAAAAGTATTCAAATACATGAGGTGTGATCAAAACACAGTAAATTTTTAAATATATTGCAGTATAAGATGCATTGCCTTTATACCCCTCCAAATACTCCTCTCAGTTTGAGCACACTTATCCCATTGTTCCTGACACTTGCTGAAGCAGTTCTTTCAAGAATTTCACCACCCTGGATGCCTAAATGTCTTGAATAAATTAAGAAGATTGACTTTTCATGATCATTTTGAGTTCGGGGAAGAGCAAGAAGTCACACAGTGCCAGATCCAATGAATAAGGTAGATGAAGACACACTGTGAAGTTTTTACAAGCCTGCTTTTCAATTGGATGGCACTCAACAGCAGCTTTTACCATATTTTTGATCACACCTCATAAAGACACTTTAACAAAAGAGGACTTCTAGAACTGCTCCAGAAAGTCGCAACAATGATGAGATAACTGTGTTCAACAAAGGAACAAAAAAGAAGTTTATGAAATATTAAGTAGATATTTTTAAAGTGTCATAAGTATGGGCTAGTAATTCAAAAATGTAGAAAAATAGAAAAATTCCCAGAAGAATACAATATGGAAAAATTATCAGAAGAAGAAATGGAGTCACTGAATATACCACAAAGTATAAAAAAAATTTGCAATGATAGTCAAAGCATCCTCTTAAAAAAGCTGAAGGCCCACAAAGTTTTAGAACAGCATATAAGATTAAGAAACAATAATACCTAATATAATTCAAACTAACACCTTGGAAGAGTATGAAATTGCCCAGTTCGTTTTAGAAGGCTAGCAGAATTCTGCATCCAAAACCAAATAATGTAAGGGAAAAAAATGGATCCTCTCCATTTATAAATTACATTGGGCAGACAAAAAAAAAAAATCAACCACCAAATAAAATATTATCCAAATGAAGCCCACATTATTTTTTAAAATATAATTTTAAAAAATATAATTTTGTTATAAAATGTAAAGGCAGTTCAATGTCACTATATGATTAGCTCAATTAATACAAGAAAAACATGATAAAGTGCATTACCTGTTCACAACTGGAAAATAAAGCCTTAGATTATAAACAGAAGGGAATTTCCTTCAGTTAGTGAAAGCTATATATGAACATTTTTTTGGCTTGATTCTACCTGCTAGTAGAAATCAATAACAAAATACATTCAAAATTTTTTCACTTTTCAATTTTCCTCATTATCTCACCTCTCACTACTCAGTACCCAAAATTCATAAACCATATATAACCAATGAGATTCTTGCTATGCCCACTTTCTATCTGATTTCATTCCTCATAATCTTAGATTGTAAAGAATACCTGCTAGCAAAAACCTATGTAAGTATTAACTCTAATGAAGAATCTGCATTCCCTTTAAGATCAGGAGAAACACACATATGTGTATATAAATAAGTCTGCACAGAACACGGTATAAAAAAGTAATTATATTTTAGTATATGTGCTGCCGAAGCGAGCACAAAAAAAGTAATTATAGTCAATAGTTAATGTTAGGCACTTTGTGTTAGGATTTTTACATATACTATAATAGTTCATTTAAAACAGAACCCCAAATGGGTATTGTTATTACCCTAATTATACCTGTAAGGAAATTCAGGAGCAGAAAGATTAACTTCTCAAATATACATGAAGTGGTAACTAATCAAGAATTAAAGCTGAGATCTATGCAATCTCCAAACCAGAGCTCCTTATCAGAATGAACACTGCCTTCACAAGTAACTATCAACCTACTGAAAATTTAATTTTACACACACACAATTTAATGACCTGTAAGATTATTTATGAGAAACGAAGGAAGTGTAAACATGTACCTCAAAGTACATGTAAATGACAAGGACATTCCTTTCAATTATGACTATAATAAAAATTTTGATGATAACACAACTCCAGCAAACCCCTTGTTCAAATACACAGTTTAAAATTTTTTGCTTGGTTTTGTTTCAAAGGGTTTTCTCTAATAACTTAAGTGAAAATATGGCAGTTTTCACCTTTTATTAGCCTGGGCCTATGATAACATACTATGAGCTCCCCTAAATATATTTCCATTGAAATGCAAAAGAGTAATGATGACTTCCTTCTCTCTACCACTACTGCACTAAAGAGGCCATATGTCTTGCTATATTTGCTATCAGACATGAATGAGAGGAAATGAACTAACATCTCTGAAATGCTACAAAGCTTTTAATCTTCACAACCATCATATATGCAAGCTATAACTATTCCCATTTTGAAGATTAGGAAAAAGGATGTTCACAAGAGCAACACCCAGTAAAAGACAAATCCTGAATTTGAACTCAAAACAGAGCCTCACACCTTGCCAACCACGGACTCCAGAAGCGTGTCAGCTGAGCTCTGCGGACAAAGTATATGCTCCCTTCCTTCACAAAGCTCATAACTCTGCATTCTTCTCGCTTATTACCCCAGAATCAACATGGATGGAGAATTCGCATAGGAGGGAATGTAGACACTACATATAGATTCCCCCTCAAAACAGCAATAAAATAATTTAAAGAAATTTTTAACACTGTATTAAAACTTGAAAACAACAAGACAGAAAGCAAATATTACCCAATATAAAATTGTTCTTCACATGTATTCATTTGCCAGACAGTGAAGAAATTATAACTAGGGGGGGAAACAACATGTCTAATTGTGACTATGAAACAAAATGTTTAATGAATTAGCTGGGTTTTTTTTTTCAGGTTTCACACTTTTTATTTTTTTAATTTTATTTTAATGGTACATTTTAGACATACATAGTGATAACATTCATCATAGGGGATTTGTACCTGTACATGACATATCTTGTTGCTTTTTTCCCGTTCCCCTCCCCCACCCCCTCCTCCCTCCGTATTTACAGAAGCTTTGTTCCCATTTTTTTCCTTCCATAGGTTTCATGCTTTTTAATCCTCAATATGTCACTGTTTCATTGAACCACAGAACTTTAGGAAATATACATTATCTTAAATACTTGAATTATTTTGTTAGAATATGAAAACATTACATCAGAGAAACTATCAAATGACCTTGATGATCTACACAACATTCATTATAGACTTGTAAACATTTATGAAAATCCTCGCTGTGATGATTGATTGCCTTTTTCCTTGCTTCAGTTACCTCAAACTAAATTGCCTGTCATTAAAATGATGACTTCTGTCGATGTAGTTTCTTAATCCTTCCTCAGTTCTTTCTAGCAATGACAAGCTCAGAATAATATATTGCAAGTCTTTATGGATCAATAATGCTCAGTATAAAACACTAAGTCTACCACCAGGATTTTTATCCCCCTATTTATAATGATCTCTGACAAGCTAACTAGCATTAAAATTTCTTACTAAGGAGAAAAAAAAAAGACATCTAACAAATAAGTTGAATACAATACTATAAACAGCGTATGCCAATCTAAACAAGTTAAGAATTTTGAGTGAAGCTTACTGTTAGCACAATGCTTTTATCCTAAAGTAGCTAATGACTGAGATGTCATTTGCAGACTACTCAAGAAAAAAAACAATTATTATTCAGGCCCTTAGACATTTTGAAATGATTTATGGGAGGTTATTTATGTGAAAAGACGTCTCTACAATGTCAGAAATGAAAGCTTCTACTTAAAAAGCATAAAACATAAGCACAACATGCATATCCTCATTAATTCTTTTCCACAGGTAATTAGAAAAGACATTTTACCCACTTAACACATATTAAGATTATACCTTAGATGTCTTTATATGAAAACTAGACTACACTTGCTTTTCAATACTACAATTTAGGTATTTTCATTTAAATCAATATTACTTAGAATAAATGTCATTATATCTATAAAAACAGAGCCCTGACACTGCTTTACAACTGACATGGACCCTCTTATTTAAGGAGTTATATAGACCAACCCTTTTCTACATCTGCATGTTTCATGATTTATTCAATTCAACTAACCTGAAATCTTTGACAGCACTGAAGTGAAAGGAAAATCTTCAACAAGTTAGTCATTCACTGTATTTTTCCTCTCAAATTATTTAACTACAAAATGAATAAAACAATTTGTTTTTACTCTTAGGCATCATGAAAAGAAATAAAGACTTTCTTACATTTGGAAAATTAACTCAACTTGACTAATTAGTGAAGACTAAACTTTCTAAAGGGAAAAAGTTAGCCTCTGAACATTTTCTCAAGAAAATATGAAATAAATATGAAAATATGAAAGTAATTAAAATCGAAGAAATAAAACAAGTAGGAGGAAAATATAGACCATGAAAACAGAGATCTAACACAGAAAAGAAACAAATCTAAACTCGAATAGGAGGGCTGAAAGTCCCAGGAGAAAAAAAAAAAAAAAACCAGCTAACTAATTATTTATTTAGTTATACTGAAAAAGGTTTACAGTTCTATCAGATTAGAAGAATGAGTAACTGCTACAAAGAAAACTAAACAAACAAACAAAAAGGAGTTATTAAACTTCCCTCCAAAAAATAAAAACAAATTACTCAAGGGGGAAAAATTGAACATAGTACAATCATATGCTACGTTGCAAATGTTTACATATTCAAAATGGTGTGATATATGAGAAAGAAAAAAGTAAAACAGAAAATGGTAGGAGCAAAGAAAGTGCTAAATCATTTTATTTCATAGTAAAAAGGCACTACATAATTAAAATTGAAAAATTAGGAAAGGGCAGTATGAAATGAGGCAGTAAGTGAAAAAGAAACAAAAAATGTGAACACAGCTGTCCCTGTAGAGAGGACCACAGAAGTGAGAAGGAGACAGCTACTCTTCATTGCAAGCCTAACACAGTATGACTTTTTAAACAAGCATACTTAATATTTGGAAAAAATTAAAGTTAATTGAAGTAGAGCTACAAGAGTGAACACTGGTAAAAATACTAAAAAATAACTGTTGGGGAAAAAGTAAAATTGGAGAAATTTAAGCTCACTATTGATACTATTTATACCAAATTTGAAAGCAGAAAACCAAAAGAGAGAGAAGTATATAGACTTTGAAGTTAGGGAAATTGGAAATTCTCTTTTTACTAGTAAGGCACGACAGGCAAATGACTTATCAGCTCTTTTAGCTTGGGTTTTCTCATATGTAAAACAAGAAATAACAACTGCATTTATAATAATATTTTGTTAATTAAATTATATAATGCACGGTAAAGCACCTGGTATATAGTATACACTTAATAATGTGTTATTTTTTATTTTTCTTCATTTATTTTTCTATAATGAATATGTAAACTTAATTCAAATTTTTTAGCAAAATTTTCAAATATTTCTTAAATTAGGAAGTTCCTTCTACTCCATGATCTATTAGTGGATGTCAAAAGAACAGCTCAGTTTAAGTACATATATTCCTTGCACTGATCCAACATGTAAACAAATGCTGGACAAATATTTAAAGAATTATCAGTCTGTAAGTGTGCCCTGACCTCTGCCTCTGTTTTTACTCCTTCGACAGATTTTGGCCACTCATTATGTTTCAAGAAATAGCATAAGAAGAAATGAGAAATATAAACATACAGTTTCTATCCTCAAATAGCTTACATTATCAGGATAGGGAAGTAGAGAGGGAGGTAAATACAGCGTGATATAATGGGACATGGCTTTGAAGTCAGGCAGTCTGGAGTTCCAATCCTACAGTTGTGTTTTGTAGAAAATTTCTTAAACTCCAGGCTCTAGCCTCTTATGCAAAAATTTTTATAGAGATATTAGCATTTTTAAATACTACATTCCATAAATTCTAAAACACATATTTTTGTGCTTTAACATCTGTGAAACAGGATGTATCCAGCAATGATGACATGTTAGTTTAATAGGCAACATTTTTAGTGGCAGGTAACTAATAATCTATCTTCTATTGAGTGTTACAGTCCATCGGGATGAAGAGAATTCTACAGAATGGCAATACCAAAGGTGCCATGCTGGAAATGCCAGGGTACAAACATTGGCACATACAATTCAGGTTGACTGGTCCATGATTGTACATGGAACAAAACGAGGAAGCAATGCTAAGAAAGGAGAGTACTACATTATTTTTTTTTTTGTATGGTGTTATCATCACACTAGTTTAACTTACTACTACTGTATGGTAAATGGTATTATTTGGTAGGGTGAATACCAAATAGTGTTCTTCAAAATTATTGGCTTTCTTGCCTTACTTTCCCGTGTCAATTTGTGTGTGTGTGTGCACACACGTGTATGTGTGGCTGACTGAACCCAAGGCTTTGTGCATGTTAGGCAATCACACTACCACTGAGCTACACATCTAGCCCTCCACATCAATTTTAATCAGATTATCAACACTAAAAACGACAAGCTAAGACTTTGACTGGAATTTTATTTAACTTACTAGACTGATTTGGGGAGAATTTCTATTCTTGTATGCTTTCCCATCCATAGTGTCTCTCTATTCATTTACATATTACATCTTTCAATGAAATTGCATACTTCTTTCCTTGTAAGTTTTGCACATCTTTTGTTGAACTTCTTCCTTGGTATCTTATTTTTGGAGCTTATTATTAGAAATGGTATTTGAATTGCATTCTATAAACTGATGGCATATCCAGCAAGCTAAAATGTATCTGGCAATATAATTAATATTACGATGTTTAACCTTGCTTTTCTGTATGTTAAGATATACCACAATTTAAAAATTAACAAAAATGTTTATTAAATAAGAATATTAAAACTACAAAAGCCTAAATAAAATATTTATAACATATATTCGACTTCATTTAAAATAATAGAGAAAATATTTAAATTGTTCTGGGAAGAACAAGCAACCAAAACCTATACTCATGTATATTCTATAATACATACAAAATTTCAGACTGTTAAATATTGGACTAATTCCATTCCTTCAATCTTGAAACTACTGATATGGTGGTAGTAATATCAAAACAATTATTCTCATTTATTTCAGTGATTATATTCTGTCAACTCTCAACTGTCCACATCAGCAAAGAGAAACACTGGTACATGCAACTGAAAACCACAAATAATCCATCCAGATGAGCTGAAAGCACACTAAAAAAAAAAAAAAAATAGGAATCTTCTAGATCTGTAAGTATGCAGAACAGGCAGGTCATCATCATTTGTTCTCTTTTCTCTTAAGACAGTTCCAATGATCACATAAGACAGCTACTGGCAGAGAACTGAAATTCACTAACACTAGAAATAAATTCTAGAAAATTTCTTAAACACACACACACACACACACACCCCTTGGTACACAAATTCATGAACTTGATTCTTTCCATGATTCTCATCACAAACCAAGTTGGACAAGAACCAAATCAAATTCAGTGGTTAGGTTCAATGTTGACCTTATGGGGAAATTTGACTCGGTTCTTGTCCAGTTCTGTTTGCAACCAACCAGAATTGTAGAAAGAATCAAGTTCATGAACTGAGGTACCACTGTATATATTGCACATTAATTTTTCCAAAATTTCTGCTACATAAATTTGGAATTCAACTTGTTTTCATTACCCTACACTTTTTCCAAAGGCCATTAACTAATTAAAAGATAAAATTGGTGACATGAATTTAGGACTACCACGCTCGGTCCACATGTCTCCCCTGGGTGCCAAATCTTTAAACACTCAACTGCCTACATGGACATTCCTAAGTACATGTTCTCTGACACTTACAAGACATGTTTACACCAAAGTCCACTGCATTCCTGAAACTAGGTCCTTTTTCGAATGGTCCTTATGACAGTGAATAGCAGCTCTAGCTAGAAACCTGAAAGTCTATCTCCACTACTGCAAAAAGCATTTTGAACCTCAATAACTAATTAATAATCAATATCCACTGCCTGACTCTAGTTCCCTAATATTCTCTAATCCTCTACTCTCAGTATCACTGCTTTAATTCAAGCAGTCATCATTTTCTTTCTTCTACTGCAGCAATAATTTCCTTAATAGGTCTTTCTACCACAAAATAACCAGAATACAGTAATCTTCCAAACATGTAATGCGTGCACATTACTCACCTGCTCAAAATTCTTTAATGCCTCTACAATACATTCTTGAAGGATAGAATCCAAAAATTCTTAATATTCAAAAAAGCTCTTATAGCCTAGATGTCATGGTCCATAGTCCCTCTTCCTGACCTTGCTAAGTATTTCCCCTCTCTTGTACATACTACTCCCTTTATTTTTAATTATTCACCTGGAATATTTTTTAGATCTATATAAACTAGATAAAGAATAATCACCTCACAAAAATCTTCTATGAACTCCCAAAGAAGACTTAAGGAATGCTCTAAACTCTTTTTGAATCATGCCTCATTTTGGTACTCATAACATCACATTTTAATTTTGTATTAATGTGTCCTTTTCATCCTAAATAATATTTCATTAGGAAATACCTAAACTTTGTATAACACAGTATTATTAGGCCCTGGAAAAACACTTGTTGAATAAACAGAGAATATTTGTATCCTTTCAGTTTCTTATCCTGAAAATATGGCTGTCAATGATACTTTGTAATTAAAATATTTCTTCTTAGGAAATAATATATCTTACATGAGGAATTTTCATTATAAAGTGTAACATTGCGATATTAGAGAGCGACACATAAAACTGAAATATTTTACACTAATTTTAGTGGCCTATTCACTTAGGAAGTTATTGAAAGCTCTGCAATCTAAAAAAGTGTAAAATTGTGAATCCAATAATTAAAAGATGTATTTTCAGATACGGATAAAAACATTGCCCCTAAAAAATAATCCTGGAATATTTCTAGATTTCCTCTGTAATATCCCTAAGTTTCGAGTCTTTTCTTGATTCTGAGCACCCACCTTTTAGGGAATAATATACAATCTTCAAAAAAAAATATAAATTCGGTCCAATCAACATCCTGAAATACTTCACCAGCATAAAGTCTACTTTACTGCAAAAGCCACCCAGTAAGAATGGTAGAGGCAGCCCACCTAGCAGATACACAAATAGCAACACAGTGAAACAAGAAGCATATAAAAACAGGTAACAATACCTCCTAAAGTAACTCTCTAGCAAAACATATCCCAAAGAAAAACCGGCAAAATGCCTGAAAAAGAATTCAAAAGAATAATTTTAAGAAAACTTACTGTGATACAACAGAATATGAACAATGAAATAGAGACAGTAAGATGTTAAAAACTAATTCAGCAAGAAGAGATCATAAGAAAGAATCAGAAATCTTGGATCTAAAGGACTCAATAAATGAAATAAAGTGCAGAAATGATCAGGCAGAAGAATTTTTGAGCTTGAAGAGAGATCTTCTGAAATAACTCAGCTAGTTTAAAAAAAAAAAAGAAAGGGAAAAAAAAACCCTAAAGTACAAAAGAAAGCTTTTAAGACTTACAGGATAACATTAACTGAGCAAATATTCACATCATGGGAACTCCAAAAGAAGAGAAGAGAAAGGGTATATAAAATGTATTCAATGAACTAACTGCTGACAACTTCTCAAATATTGGGAAAGATACAGACATCAAGGTCTAAGAAACTCAAAGATATCATAACAGATTTGACAAAAAGAAAAAAAAATGATTCTCTCTGAGGTATATTATAATCAAACTGTCAAAGTACCAGACAAAAAAGAACTCTAAAACATCAAGATAAAATTGCTGGTATCTTATAAGGGATGAGTTCAAAATGAAGAAATAATAGTAAAGACACATGTACCCAATGAGGGAGTGCCCATTCATAAAAAGCAAAGTTACTAGAGCTAAAGGAAGAGACAGACACTCTAACATAAAATTGGGGACCTTAACATCCTATTTTCATCAATGGACAGATCAGACAGACAAAAAAGAATCAACACAGAACTATCAGAGTTAAAGTATACTATAAACCAAATGGACCTAAGACACATTTATAGAAATTTCATCCCAACAGCTGCAGAATATACATTCTTCTCAATATACGGGACATAATTCATAACAGATCATATGTTCAGTCACAAAATAATTCTCAACAAATTCGAAACAACTAAAAGCATAGCATCTATCACCTCTGGCAACAATAAGATAAAACCAGAAATCAACAGAAGAGGAACATTAACAATATGTTAAGACACAGAAATTAAACAACATTGTCTTAAATGACAATGAGTCAGTGAAGAAACCAAAAAGGAAATTTAAAATGTCTTCAAAGAAATCAACATGGAAAGAAAACACCACACCAAAACCTAAAGGACATAGCAACAGCAATATTAAAAGGAAAAATTATAGCAATAGCTGCCTAAATTTTTTTTAAAAATCATGAAGAATTCAAATAAAAAGCCTAATGATGCAACTAAAGCAATGAGAAAAGCAAGAACAAACAAAACCTAAAGTTAATAGAAAAAAAATAAAAGATCAGATCATAAATAACACATATTAATATTTTTTAAAAAGACTAATGAGATCAGGCAATTTTTTGAAAAGATAAACAAAATTAGCAGATTTAGCTGTATTAACTATGAAGAAAAGAGAACATCCAAATAAAAAAAATAGACATGAAAAAAAGACATCTTACAACTGATACCACAAAAATAAAAAGGATAATTAGGGACTGTTATGACCATTACACACCAATAAACTGGAAAATCTAGAAGAAATGGATAAATTTCTCGACACGCATAACCTAAGAAAACTTAATAATAAGGATACAGAAATTGTGGAAAGACAAATAAAAAGTAATGAGATTGAATCAGTAATAAAATGTCTCCCAGTAAAGAAAAGTTCAGCATTAGATGGCTTCACTGTTGAATTATGCAAAATTTTTAAAGAGAAATAACACCAATGTTTTTTGAAATAATCCTAAGCATTAAAAAGGAAGAAGCCCTTCCAATGTTACTGTAAAAGCCCAGTATTAGCCTCATACCTAAAACAGATGAGAAAACACTAAAAAAAGGTCTATGGACCAATATCACACTGATGAATACAGACACTAAAATACTCAATAATATACTGGTGAATCAAATTCAACACCACATATACCATAATCCACTAGGACTTATCAGAGAATGTGAGACTGCTTCAAAGTCAATAAACACAATATATCACACCAGAAGGAAGGATAAAAACTGCATGATCATGGTAACACACAAACATTTGGTAAAATTTGACATTGTCTCATGACAAAAAAAGAAGCTCAAAAAATTAAGTATCAAAGGAATTTAACTCAACATAATAAAGATTAATGACAAACCCACAGTTTACATCCTACTGAATAACAGAGTGCTGAGTTTGTCTCCCCAATGGTCAGGAATATGACAAGAATGTACACATGTGTCACCCTTATTTAATATAGTATTATAAACCTTAAGGAGAGCAGGAAGACAAGAAAAAGACACAAAGGGCAGCCAAATAGGAAAGGAGATCAAATCATACCTTGTTGTAGGTGACATGTTATTATATGCAGAAAATTTAATGACTCAGCCAAAAACCACTGTAACTGATAAAAAAATTCAGTAGAGTTGCAGAATACAAAAGTCAGGAGCTGGGGATTTTGTTCAGTGGTTAGAGTGTTTGCCTTGCAAGCAAAGGCCCTGAGTTTGATCCCCAGCACCAAAAAAACAAATAAACAAATGAAAAACTCAATACACAAAAATTGGTAGCATATTTGCACACAAATTGCAAAAAATGTTGACACAGAAATGAGGAAAGCTATTCACAATACCTTCGGAGAAAATAAATACTTAGGAATAAATTTAACCAAAGCTTTAAATGACCTCTATAACAAAAATTACAAAACGCCAATAAAAGAAATTGAAAAGGACAGTTGGAAAAAAAAAAAACAAGAAAGACATCCTACGTTCATGGATTGGAGGAATATTGTTAAAAATATCGTTAAAAAATTTTGTAGGTGTCAAAAACAACCTACAAAATAAATGCAATTCCTATCAAAATATACCAGTGATACTCTTCTTTAGTAACAGAAAAAAAAACTCCTAGAATTTGTATAGAATCACAAAGACTCTGAATAGCCAAAACAATCCTAAGCAAAGAGAACAGGGCTGGAGGCATTGTAGTATCTCATTGTAAAATATACTACAAAGCTATACTAACCAAAACAGCATTGAATAGGCATAAAAACAGATGCATAGATCAATGAAACAGAATAAAGAACCCAGAAAATCCGTGTATTTACAACTTTTTTTAAAAAAAAGCAACAGAATAGACAGTGGAGAAAAGAAAAATCTCTTCACTAAGTGGTGCTAGGAAGACTGGATATCCACACAGAGGAAAGAGAAATTATACCACCATATCTCCCATAAATAGAAATCGACTCAAAATGGGTCAAAAATTTAAATGTGAAACCGAAAACAATGAAATCCTCCAAAAACCACCGAAAAAAAAATCAGATAAATCTTCATTTATACTTTGGTCAGAAGAGATGAGAAACCTCAGCCAATAAAGAAGGAAAAGGGCAAAGCAAAAAGTGAAGGTGAAACAAGAAACACGAGAAACTTTATAAACATTGTCTGTCATAAAGTAGTCTATTTCTGTGATAAGCCTTGCCATAGGATGACTTACTTCAGATCCCACAGCTGTCCTTTAAGGCCATTTATTGCAATCACTATAATTAGCCTATCTTAGAAAAAAAATGAAGACTCTTCATTTTAAATTTAAAAGTCAATTTATAAAGAAGTGCCCCGTTTTTTATGTTCTTAACAGTATTCCTATATCCCCCCAAAATTTAATAGTTATTTAGTAAGATAAAACAGCAACAACTTTAACACAAAATAATAGCTTTATAAGTGTGTATTTTTTAACTCTCAAGAACATTTTACTGACTCTATCCTTTACGTAATTCAATTCTTAGTTATTTAGCTTTCAAACAAGGTGACCAAGATTTCAAATTAACACTAAAATGGTTTTTTACAATAAATGATGTTTAAAAAACACTGCTCCACGTGTGGATATTTTCCAAATTGTGAAATACAGTATTATTTATTTATTTTAATGTTATTTTTAAATATTAATGAAAATGATTGCTAACACTGAGCATTTACTATATACCAAGCACATTACATATATATCACACTAATCTTCTCAATAATCCTATGAGATAGATACTATTATAATCCAAATTTTACTTAAGAGAAAAATTGAGGGGCTGAGGAATTAAGAAACTTACTTGAATAGACAAAGTAAGAAAACTACAAATCAATCTTTCTCCAGAGTCCATGCTCTTTAGTAGAAAGTAGTCTCTTGCATTTCAAGGAACATCCTTGGGACTTGAGAGTTCAAAGATTAAAAAAAGAAAAAACCAACACGGTTAATGTTTTCAAAGAGTTCACAGCTACACATATATAACTAATAATCAATCCTTTCGATGATGACACCCGCTAGCAATATGGTCCAATTGCTAGTAGAGCTTAAATCAGTAAGAATCACTTTTCACATCTGGCCTGCACCTCAGATTTCTAAGAGAGGGAAGAAGAAAGAGAAAAGAAAGGGTAGAAAGGTTGACTGGAACCAGAATGTAAGGTCCAAGTCAGACCTGTTCCCTAAGAATTCAATTGTGTACCAAACAATCAAGAGCCAAGGACAAACCTTTAATATTACAAGTCAACTGTTTTAGTAGAAAAATAAAATAAAAAACACCTTTCAATGCTATTGAAGACTTGATAGAAGAGGTAAAAAACTATATAGAGTAACATTAGTTAGGAAGCTCTGTAAAACAGAAGAGGAACACCGGAATAGGATAGTACTAAGGGAGGAGAAAGAACGAAAACATATTTCTAAAGTTTAGAAACTAAATCTTTATAGGAAAGATAAGAAACAAAAATCAAGCCATTTCTTAAAGTTTCTAGCTTTAAAAATTGGAAAAAGTAATAACATTAAATGGATAAAGGAAAAAGCAATCAGAGTTGAGGGGAATCAGGATACAATTCATGATTTAAAGTACTCTAGTAGAGCCAGCATTGTAAGTCTTAATTTTTGTACTAAAAATCAGGGATGGGGATGCAGCTCAGGGATAGAAAGTTTGGCTTGCATGTGTCCTGGGTTTGATCCCCAGCACCAGAAAAAAAAAAAATCAGTCACTTTCAGTTATGACATACCAATGTAACCCCTACCCTGCCCAGTGCTGGGGATCAAATCCAGGCCTCACAGAATGTATGCAATGTAAGTGCCTTAATCTTGTTTCCTTTTGGCTTTATTTATATTTTCTTGATAAAATACATCTAATATTAAGCAGTGAATGATTTCTGCTTGGAAATTAAGACCTAAAATAAAAAGATCAACCTCCCTAAAACCCAAAAGCACTGATTTATTTACTGTATATTATTAATGCATGAGGGTTAAGACTTTGATACTGCTGTAGCACTCACTTTGATGTCAAGAAAGAAAAGTATCAGAGCTGCCTTTAATACTTAATCTTAAAAAATACAAATTTTAAATATACTTGTGATCACCAAATGTCACTTCAGTCTATTCTTTGTGCTTTTCTGAAAAAATAGCTTATACTATTTATATTAATATCTACTATTAAAATTAATGTTTTAAAATTAATACTTTGTTTTATTAATGACTGGTTGAGTTACAGATATGCATTTAAAAGAAAATAACACATTCGGTATGATAAAAGTTCAAAATTAATAGTATATAACTATAATAAAAATAGTAATTATTTTTATAAGACTTCATTGTCATCAGCAGTTACATACTCTTTACCTTTAAACTGATACTAAAGACAAAGTAAAAGCTATTTTATTTTCTAATCACTAAATCTATTATTATCCATGTAAAGAATAGATAGCAACATAGGAATTGTCTAACTATTCTCCCTCAGTTTG